>NHYE01005185.1:0-15839 GCA_002938385.1 Gymnopilus dilepis | reverse complement strand
CGACAATATGTGCAAGTACCACAGGAGCATCGACGATCTTATCGACACACACTGTCTCCCTAATTCCAAATCTGTCTGCGCATTGGAATTCAAATGTATCCAAAGTTCGGTGAGACGGTCGATTTCCTTTATGAGAAATCCTGGCTCTTATTAGACTAGATCTCAACCATGGCGCCGGCCGCCTGTAGGGATCTAGCCACTCAATCTTTGGCTTGCATAAAGTCTCCATCAAGCTCATATGCTGAACGCTCAAATGCCATATTTCGTCTTGTGTGTATCGTCGAAAGGTCGTTCAGTGCCCGACTGGTTTGAAATGATGCATTATTTACGGTCCTTTAAATTTTAGGGGTGATATCATGGATACCTCCTCCCTTATTAAACTTATCGTCTCCGTTGTCGGCATGATAGCTTCGCACAGCTTTGAAGTGGACGACCTGCTCTATCTCCGTCTTCCCGAAATCGGTGTACGCCTTTCGCATACAAAGTCGTTAAAGTGAGCACTGAATGACTGGTATCAGGATTATCATGTTCTCCTCATTGCATCTCTTAAATATCTGCCAACTGCGTCTCTGACCCTGGTTACCGTTGACATGATCGACGCCACAATTTTAAAGAAGCGCCATGACTGCAAGAGGTCAACCCTATTAGGGTCGCTAATTTTCCTTTCTTCGATATTCGGTGTTCAATCCCCGCGAAAATCGCGTCGCTTGAAAGTCTTTCTGCTCCATAGTTGGCCAGAACTCCGCTCTATGATTGAATTTTCATTGTGCCCGTCCTCAATTGACAGCGTGCTGATTTTGCTACATAATTGGCTCCTCGATCCAAAGGTCCGCTCGATAATAGAAAGAGACATTCAATTTGTGCTACAAGTGAGACATCATTGCGTCTCGAAATCTTGCTGAAGTACATCATTCTTTATCATGATCAGGTATTTGTACGCTGCCTGGAAGACGATTCCTTTTTCGGTTGTTCGAAAGATCTCGCCCTGCGCCTGCTTCTGGATGTCCTAACTTGTCTTCAACACAAGGTCGCCCCTCTCCTTCCTTCAGTAGTGCTTTCCATCAGCACGATTGTCAAGCAATGCGATAATGACGACATCCTGGTTAACTGCCTTAAGCTTCTCGTTCCCGCCGCGAGATTCTCGAGGTCCAGAGTTTCCTCGTCCCTGGGTATAGCGTTACCGATGCTCCTCGCGCTTTTACGCTCTCCGAGGTTACCAGATAATGTTCAAATCTATCCATTGGCCTGTTGTGCACTCGTGGAGGCCATCGGCGTTCTCGAAGTAGACGTCTCCAAGCCATACGTGGCTGACGTGTACAGCGTCGCAATTTCTTCGCATCTGCCCATGGACAACGCGATAGAGCTTATCCTCTGTCTCGGTCGATTTGAGAGTAGCTTGTATCGCACGATTACCGACGATATCGAAACATTCTTCGCGCGTAGCATGCCCATCATTCTTATAGCACTTCGAACGATTCATACTCATGAAGTCATCCCTCGGCGGAGAGAATTTGAAATCTTCCGACTCCTTGCCAACCTCTTGGAGGAAGCTTGTGACATCGTGTACATGTCTTCTGTCTTTGATCCGCTTTGCTTTGAGCTGCTTCGAATCTCATCAGACAAGGCGTTGATCAGGTCTAGACTGGTTGACAAGTCCTGTGTCCTCATCTTGCTGCTACATGCTCTCAGGGTCAAATCCGAAGAAGTAAGTATGTCCGCACGCTGTCCACTCTGCAGAAGACGATTTCATTTGTGACAGGAAAGCCTTTGTCAAGACGGCATAAGCACAAGCATCGATTCATTGATCTGTGAATTTCGCCAAGGCAATATCATGTCCACAGCACTATTGTGAGCCGTTGTGTAACATCTCGCAGAGAATGAATTGCAAGCTCAGCGAATTTCACTCACTTTCAGAAGCCGCGTCAGCGATGTCATAGCTGGGGATTCAATGACTCGGAGCAACTGTAAGATCGACAGGGAAATCCAGATACTGAGGTATGATTGCTTTTGTTAATTTGTTGGGAGGTTCACGGCTAATGCTACAAAGGAAGCTTCTGGCGTCTTTGCGGGCCCCAGCCTACAGCGAACTATGCTTTGAAAGCTTTTATGATGCACCCGCAGCTCGAGCTTCACATGTCCATTTTTTCGAATGTGCATCTCTCGTAGCTGTTTGACCATAAGGCTGCCGAGAGCGATAGGGAACACCTGATGTATATGAGGCTAGATGTATAACTGGCTGTTCTTACATATGTAGATACAGATATGAATTATACATCAACAATACGTTGTCACCAAGACAAGCAATTGAAAACTGCACCAAGCGCCAGATCGGTAGCGTATTTGGCACGTTGAATATATATATGATCAGAAACACTGGCTTCACAACAAATGTGGAGTTCGTCTGATGGGCGGAAGAAACCATCTGACACGCATATCACACATAGATGGTCAGTAGACATGAAGGCAAAGGTTGGGAGCAAACAAAGACAGGCTGACCTGAATTCGGTTAGTCACGGTCTTGGCAACTCTAAAACCCGGAATACTGGCAATTGAACCCGAGTCGCTTCCAGAACCATACACTCCGCGCAAAGTTCCCCTTGCTAATCTTGCTTGGACTTGGTCTAGCCCACGAGCGACGTCCGAGCTGACATGGGCAATATAAGAGATTGGTGCTACTGTGTCTGCTGGATTGGAACTCGAGCGCCCGATCAGGCGCCGATATCCTCACCATTAGGATTCGCACAAGGGCAGTCATTCGAGTCGCAGTAGAAGGCGAACATTAAAACCATTTTTAGAGAAGACCAAAATCGAAATGTAGCAGGTGCACGAAGTCTGATCTGCGAAGGAGTCAGAGGTTATCTAGAGATTTTACCGGCGCACAAGGCCAATGGTAATCAGCCATTATCATCGTCACCGATTTGAGAGGACTTGAGACCCAAAGAGGACAGTTATGAGACGTCCACAGCCGAGTGGCTCACCTCCCTTCTAAGCAACCGAAGCTGAGTTTGCTGCCCAACTTGTCAACTGGAGGAGACTCGAGTGCAGAGCCAAGAGGCAAGACGAGGATAATAATGATATTGCATGGCGCGCAGACAGCCCGTCAGGCGGACTTGCACGCATGCTGCACGTATTCAAGGAAATGTCGGGCTGCTACTATCTAGAGTATCTTTCTCAGTAGTTTGTGAAAGGAATCACATTACGCATTTACCTGTACTAAGCTAGGGCTCGTCGTCTGAAGTGATACCCTAGGTTCTGTTGACCAAGACTGATATCAGCTTCGAAACTTCATGTTGGCACCTCCCAAGAGGTTATGAGAATCAAATTTCCTGTCCGTGAGACTGGTTTGGGTCCCCGCAATTTAGGAAAAAATTGGGCCATGTACTCTAGAAGAGAGACCGATGTTAATTTGACTGTGTCAGACTTCCCCACGGAGGATCGGGCCAGGACTTGTGGGAGGATGGGCGTGTTTGAGGATCCGGGTGGTCAGGTTTGAAGAGCGATGACAGGACGAAATGAGGGGTTCACGAAAGAGTTTATAATTACCTAGCAATTTTTCACTGCTAATTCTGGGCCAGACTCCACTGATTGCTCTACACTGCGTGCCACTGTGGTAGGCGCATTTACCACGCAGAGGCGTGGTTTTCGATGAGGGATGACATGATGACAGTCGATGCGGAACAGCTTTCCAGGCCAGTAACCCTGGAGTGAGAAGCGTGATGTGATATTGAAATTCCGAAGCATCGGAGTGGGCGACAGGCACCTGCCGCCATCATTTTTTGGCTGATGCCAGGCATTCGGACTATGACGGAGTTCCAAATATACCGTGACCTTGGTGTCACTTTCGTTTCAATATCGCTTTTGAGATCTAGACGCGGAAATATTCCTGTCCTTTACAGCTTCAACGATTTCCAAATATTTCTATACCAGCTTGTAGGAAATGCAAAATTGGACCTATTTATAAAATTTGAAAAGCTCTGACCCAGTGGAAGAATTGATACCGATTTTTCTTTGTGTCGGTTTCAAACTCCCAACAGTATTTACAGAGACAAAAAAAGTAGCTTACGGCAGGATAAAGGTCATCAGGTAGACGCTTAGCACAAGACCAAAGATCCCCGCTTTAACGAGTTGGCCCAAGCTGCGTCGAAATGCATCCGCTTTCCAAGCCCTCGCTGTCGCTTTGATCTTTTCCAATGACGACAAACTCTCGCTCATGTCATGTCGGAGTTCAGACTGTCATGATCATCATTTAGTACAACACGAAGAAACATTGCTGTTCTTCGGTCCTCACCGCAGCCAAAAAAGAACGCCGCAGGAGGCAATCCTCGTCAATATCGCTCTCGTATGCTGACCGGACTTGATTGAGGACCCGAACCCATCGAACGATGAAGGAATAAAGGTGCTCTCTTTCCTTGTTGAGCTTTGCCTTGATTCGTGACGATTAGAACCAGATCGGAGTTCCTGGAGACAGACTGACCAGTATCTCGGCGAGAATCATGTCTCCATCAACGAGGTAGCCTGACTGTGGCAGGCCCCTCCCGACGTCGACGACGTCGTTGATGGAATGATACAATTCATCTATCATGAGCTGGAAGTGGTGAAGTCCCCAACCGTTCATTCATTTCGAGGTATATAACTTACGGCAGTCTCAGTCAGAGCTTGAACACTCTTTCCCACCAAAGGAGGCTTCGCTTTAGGATCGAAACTATCTGCTACAATTATGTCCGCGATGATTGAAGTCGGGTCCATTCGAATGAGTGATAGCAGAGTCATCGCAGGGGTAGAGAATTCAACGTTGTCGGTGACTGCAATAGGGCCAAGGAGCCGAAATGAAAGTACTTAGGGCAATGGTGGCTCGAATGAGTGTATAAATCTGCTTTCTTAGCGGCAATTCGGCAAGGCCCAGAGGACAAAGGAGAAGTTCCTTTGACAAGTCCTTTGTTTAAACCTTGCGCTCATGATGACCCTTCCCATAGCTAATTCGATTATAAAACCCGGAGAGGTTTATTACGCGGATTCTTCCTCGAGACGCCAGCTCTCTGGTCAGGGTTGTTATAATTACTCAGGGTGCGTCCCCTGAACCTCGAACTCTCTCGTCGTTGTAACTAACATATTCTATCCTTCTTAGCTTCTGATTCTATGGCAGAGTCCGCTGCTCTCTTGATGCAGGGTGACCCACAAGACGCCCCCATCTGGTTCAGACAAGATTACATCAGAACGCTCATAAAGCAGCACATTGTAATGAGGCAGCAACTGAGCGATGTAGGTGATTGCAAGGGTTCTTCTCTGCTACCCAATAATTTGTTTGCCAGATCAAGGCTGTGCTAGCACGAGATCGGTGTGGAATCTGTCGGCGGATTATTCTTGAGCCCGCCATGTCTGTCCGCTCGTTGATATCCTCGAACACATCGTCATGCTCATATCTTCTTCAGACTCTCATGCGGTGATGTATTCTGTGCAGCATGTATTCGGACAGCATTCCAGGCTCAGCTAGGCGAGAAAGTGAAGTCAGAAATCGGAATCAAAATATCAGCCCCACGTACCCCGCGAGCACTGGACGAATTATGCAGTCGTTTTGTAACCGCAGGTGGAAATCGTTCAGAACTACTCTCCTATTTTTGCCCTGGGTGTCAGTCTGTCATTCGGACCCCGCCAACACTGTGTGCACAGTTCGGGGCAATGGTGTGCCATGTCGGACTTGCTGTTTCGGGTTATGGGCGTATGAACGTTCCTGGAAGACGCAGCAAGCGTCTTAGTTTAAAGAAGCATTTTGGCGGTCTGTTTTCAGAATTATGACGCTCGATTTAATGTGAAGTAACGTTGGGTCTCGCATTACACTCTTCGAATTTGTATGTACACCCGTATGCTAGTAGTTATCGTGAATTTCAATGTAATCTTCGGAATCTAGATACAGGCATGTTGCAGAACTATTCGAACCCACGAATGGTGATTTCACTGCTTGTCGGGACACTATTATTTTCTGTTCATGATCATTGCCATTTCTCCCACTTATAAAGCAGTACTTCTACAGTTCAGTCAAACACTGTGCCTCATCGTCCTTTGAATGGCGCAACCCGAGCCTTTGCGTCTTCCTGATCCTTTCGACACCCGACGCAATACCGAGTCTGGCATGGCGAGTGAGCCCGATGTCTCGCGAGAATGGCTCAAGATGGTGGACGATTGCTCAGAGGGACTGATCGCGCGTAAGGAGAAGCTCATGAGGACCCTGGACATGGTCAAGCAGGTAAATTACGCATCCTTGTTGCAATCGCTCATGCAGGAAGTTACTAAGGGCGACGAAGACTCGATCTACTCCGACTGCCTTGGGAGTTAGATACAGTGAAACGTATTTGCGTGAATACGGGGCTGTGGACAGTCCGCCAGATCTAGAGACTAGTTCTCGTGAAGAAGCCTCCGCCGGGACAGCAGTAGGGGCTCAGCACGCGGCCATACCGAACACCCACCTGCACGACTACAGCAAGTCTCCAACCACGACGGAAACCAGCACACACGTCGAGGAACCTTCCACGAGACATGAAACAGAAATTCGGAAGCGATGGGACTTGCGGTCGCAGTCCGTGAACGCCCACCGACGAGCTGCAATCATATGTACGAGGAACAACTAAGAATATCTTGCACCGCCACTTACCTAAAGTTACGACATAGGCCAGGGCACGATTTTCCTCATCGTGATCGTTCTAGCAATTGTGCTGTTCCGAATTCTCAGCGAAGAAGAAACAATCTACATATCAAGTGCTCGCAGCCAGAGAATCACAAGAAACACCTTCTCCAATTCGAAGTGATTTTCACGCTACTTGGGAGATTGTCGCTATGTGAATACCGAATTTCAATAATAATACATAGTCACGAGTGAAATGAGAGAAGTATGTATGACCTAAGTGGACGGCAAATCTTCCAGCTTTATCCATCGGGCTGCCTGTTTGTCCTGAAGATAAGCATAGTACAATACATCCCTTCGCGAAATCCCTAGTCTATCTATTTCACTGTATGACAAAGCTGCAAAAGCGAATTAGATCGAGACGTCATTCGAGATCCCGAGTTACAAACCTCGTCGCCGTTGAGTTGCCTTCGTCTTCTGAATACGATAAGAGGCTTTATTCCCAGAAAAGCCCAAGGACGTAAATGGCTTCTTTAGAGTGCTTGCCTCAGCGTCGAACTTGTATTCCGTCAGAGGATCACTTTCGTGCAAACAGCCGTCGACTTGAAGGGCGAACATCTCGAAGGAGCATGAGCTGTGCTCACTTGACAGTTGCTCCCGAGCAACGGCAGACTCCTTGTACCTCTTGATGGAGACAAGCTGGTCGGCAATGAAGCTAAGTGCGAAGTTCTTCGTGGAAACTTTCTGCCATTTGCCAGTGCTAGCATCCGCAGGGCGGTGAAGAATGATGTGGTTGTCAACAAACCACGCAATCAACTCTCGCACCATTCCCCGCGCATAAGTGCATCTCTTTCGATCGATCTTTGGCATCGAATTGAGGTCGTCACTTTTCCATTTAACGATTTCAGCATCTGTCCAATCCTGACCATTCGATCTCCCCGGAAAAAGATAGGTCTGCAAGTCCAGCGCGTTTGCAAGATAGCCCAAAGCGCAAAGCGAGAGGAGGTCGAGAGCGGAGTCGATTGTCTTCAAGTGTGGGACATGCATGAATAGCGGATCTTTAGAGTATAGGTTCAGATTCGTTCAAAGCTTCCAATTGGGACTGACTGACCTGTCTCCTTGATCGCATTCTCAATGAGCGCCTGGTAATAAAAACAGATAATTCGCCGAAGGAGGAGCCTTGAACAGTGATGACTGACGTCGGTGATATGTTGACCATTTATGAATGAATGAACAATGCCAAATAAAGTACTCTGCATGGTGCCAGTAGCATAGTAATGACCACCCCAACAGATGGTGTTTTCAGGCGTATAGATGACATGTGGTGTGTTGGGGGGCATTATGCTGCAGCAATAGTGAGCCTGCAAATTCGTTGAAGCCAATGGTTCAGAACTCACAGTGTCATCCCAGGTCTAAGCAGGATAGCTTCGGCTTGAAATAAGGATGGCTTCCTGAGGTTGAAATCTTTGTCAAAGAAGAAACCGATTCGAGCGAGATCGCGAGATTTCTTGGGCTTCAGTATGATCCAGTACTTGCAACCAGTTTTGAGCTCGACAAACGTTCCGAGGCCATCAGAATCAATGCGGATCCAATCGATTGCCCCCCTGAGATCGACGACACCCCACCGCATATCTGAGGTGGGTAATTCGAAACCTTCTTTGCAGTCAACATCTCCTTCCGTAGAGATCCACGCGGATGCGTCCGTGCTGATATGTCCTGTCAGATCATTTTCATAGCCGGCTTGAGGGCGAGGAAAGCAAGACGCTTTGAGAATCTTAGACTCATTCTGCTCAGAGCAGTCCAGCATATGATAAAGAGTGCCTTCCCTCCTACGATCGTTTCCATCTCCCATTTCAGGAATCGACTGATCTATACTCGGAGTGAGCACATAGGTACATTGCCAGAGCTTTATCCGTACCGTGTATCGTTACCACCTTATGGAGGGCTCCAAGGGTCCTGAGGCCAGACTCGTCAAATGAAAGCTGCGGTCCATGTCGATCCGTGATGACGATGCATTTCGACCGTAGCGTCTCCTGGATTTTGGACGGACTTGTCTTCATAAATTCTTTCTCTGTCAGGACCTTGAGGACGGAACTTTGAGGATCATTGATATGGGGTGGCTTCCCATTCACATAGGCGCTTTCAACAGCCGCCTGAAAGAGTGAAAAGCTGGCAAGTGTTTCCCGATCCTATGCGGTGTATAGATCAAAGAATATAAGCAGAGTTCAGATAATCACTTACATGGGCGCGAGGTTCGAAGGCGAGAACGTCATTATCATCCAATCCGTAAGCCAAAACTGTCTTTCCTTTGAAAATCTGGGTTCGAGAGTTAGATCGGTCATTGAAAACAAGAGACAACATACCGGTGGACATGTCAATATATCGAGGTTAACACTCTTTTTGGCCTCCTACGCAACATGAACATTGGCAGAAGTAAGAAGAAAGACGACTCACAAAAGGATTGAGTGTCAAAGGCGCCCAGAATTCAGACTGCCGAACTGGATGGACTTCATGGTCCACGGAAGTTGTCGAAAGTCTGTCGTCTTGGTCGATTCCTCGACCGTCCCTCTGCGGTGCTGAATCTTTCAACGGAACTTTGTCATCCCCAGCATCGTTTCCCGATTGTTTGTTGGTATCATGCTTCTTGTTCTTACGCTTCTTTCTCTTCTTCTTTTTTGAGGAAGGGTCAAAGTCAGAATCGGAGTCAGAGGCGGAACTAGACGGCACAGCAAGGGGCGTCGAGGCCTGGTTCTTCCCGCCATCAGTACGCGGTTTCTTGTTAGAACCATCCGGACTATCCTGCGACCTCTTCCTTTTCTTGTCATCCTGTCCAGAGTCGGAATGGGCAGCGAGAGGATCCTTTTCTCTTCCATTCGCAAGTCCTTTCGATGACGAATGGAAGTCCGTCATGTCACCTTCACCCTGTGCGGATCCGCTTTCCTTCCCGCCACTTGTACGAGGATCATGGGGAATGTTCTCTGCCAAATCACCCTCTGTGCCGTCCTTATGACTCTCGATGGGTTGTTGACGCTGCTCTTGGGTGACCGATACAACCTGCTCGCCTTCAACATCCATCTCATTTCCTTCGTGTGGGCTACACTCCAAGGGTAGTTTGGCCGTATCGTCATTCGTTCGCGGGGTAGCTTCAGCGGCAACCTGTGTAGGTGTGAGCTGGGTGCCCAGACTATGACAATTGCCCTCGTCGGTATTGGCTGGTGACTGTAGCGATTGCGAAATGACTTCCGGGACGATCCTCACGTTCTGACTTTCCGAGGATAGAGATTCACTCGAACTGCTCGCAGACGCTTCGGCTGAAGTATCCTCGTGAACGTTCTGGCCAACCATAAGCGGCTCGGCGTTCAGGCGTGCGCGTGAAGAGTCGTATGTCGGAGTCAAACCCAAATCAAGTCCCTTTCTTGCTTGGGTACTGCCTGAGACTTGTTTTAAGGGCTCTGTCTGCCCAGCTTGACTCTGCCCAGGGATTGATATAGGAGGGCCTTTGATGGAAGTAAGCCAAAAAGCATAGAATATATCCGCAGCAGTGAGCTTACCTGGACGAAACCAAAATCTGTTGACATCATACATACCAAGGTTTTCTAGGTCTTCCCAAGGTAATGAATCGAGCATTGCCCTGATGGAAGCAATGATACCATCCAAGCTCATCTGAACAGTGGCGAGATGAATGAGGTGTTGCCACATAACACGTTCAACGCGCAGAAGCAAATCTGGCTTCTGGTTCCCTAGACACCAAGCGGTCTTCCAATGCAGACGATCAGTCAGATATACAGCTATCAAGAGCGAGGCTACGACATACTTCGTATAGATTCTCTCGTGACCATGGATTTTTCTGCGCAATTCTGGAGGGAAGCAACAGCAAAATCGGAGATATTAGGCAGGCGATCTGAAGAGCTAGTCGAGCGACATGCGGAGATGCATATCCAAGTTGAGCAAGGTTGTCTAAATCCCCTTCATCTATTGGCACCGAGCTGGAGCAGGGTGATCCCAAGTTCAGAAATTAGTTGTCTGTATCAGGAAAGGTGATCGTACTTACGAGAGAGAAGACTGGCTACCAGTGGAGTCCTCCAGGATACACGCGAACTCCGATAGATCTGACTTATCACGAGAGACAATGTTCGGCTGAAGCGCATATGATAGAAACAGGGCGGCAAGGATGAAATTTACAGCAACTTTTGTGACATGATCCTGGGAGGTCAACTGAGCGAGAAGCTTCAGCAGGTGTCCCGACGGGTGAGCCGGATCTCGGGTAGACGACTGCGGAGACGTGGACCTTGTGGCCTTTGAAAAGGCATTCCGAGTACGGAACATGAGGGAAACCCAATCGTCGAGGTGGGTCCAGGCCTAACTTATGGTCAAAAACGCAATGTTGGGACGAGAAGAATGGGCCATTACCGGAAGTTTGGGCTTTGGCAAGAAGACTCTCAAGTGTCGAGGGGCTGGTACGCGGTGAAAGTCGTCACTCAATAGGTCCGGTAGCTCTGCTAGGCGATAAAGAGAGAGAATCATGCACACAATTGGTGCTTGCTTCTCCTCGACCGAAGGGGGACTCGATGTCACGAGAGCTTGCGAATTAACGACATTCTCTGTGTATCCGATAGCACGGTGGCATAGAGCAAGCCGCTGATTCAGGATGTTCGAGAAAAGTTGTCCTTCAAAGGCTCGTATACGCTGAAAAAAGGTCTGCAACCTAGTGTCAGCGATGGCAAGTGATTACGAGAACCCTGTCCTTGCCTCAAAGAGCGACGAACCACTCTGCTGACATCCCAACTCCCTTTCTCCATGGATCCTGCGTGTATACCACGGGAAACGAGCAATGATAGCACTAGAGCAACGCGTTGGAGATGCAGGTGGAGATGGTTCAATAGAGGAGAGGCGGGCGATGTCACCCATATCGAGGGCTACTCAAACAGAGGAAGGAATGCGACGGCCAAGTGAAAGGCATTCCTGAAAGGCGTCGCCGTCTTTGTTGATCACTTGATTACGTAACAAGCCAAGAACATGGATTACTTTTGATCATGGGTCACCAGGTGTCATGGATGTTTTCACGTTGGTGTCATCGATGTTTTCACGTTGGAGGATACGCTGCGCTCAAAAACCTGGCGAAATTTAATCAGAAGTGCTCTTATTGCTAAGACGGGGACCTTCAAGACAGCTCGAGAGAGAGACCAATGCGTTATTCAACGATGGGGCGTTTGCAGTGGAGCCAAGAGGAGTGATCTTCGACTAGAAGTAGATCAAGAAGACAAGAAAAATCCTAGCAGAGCTTGAACCTACCGCACATCCAAAGCATAGCGTTGGGCGACTCTTTCAAGCAAAATCGCGAAGCCGAGGACCAACAGCAATATAAATGGCGAGTGCTTTTGACCGTTTAGCCGTACTTACGATGCCTTTGAACGAAGCTGAGTCAATTTATGGGCGGCACTAGGGGACCAACACAGCGACATGAGAGGGTGTCTTGAAGCGCAAAGTAGCGATCACAAATATGCCGCAAGGAAAGTTGAGGTGATTAGATATGGACGAATGGTCGGATGAGAGAAAAGTAGGAACCTTCGTTAGTGAAATAGAGTCAGACAAACTCACAGGGAATAGCAACATTTCAAGCGAACATAAAACTTGCGCAGCTCAAAACGCTGGAAAGTGATAGAGAAAGTCAACTAAACGCGGTTGATCAGACTTAGCGCTCAAACAACAAGAAGGTAAAAGTAGCTACACACCCGGTGTTCTAAGGCTAATTGAAGCCAGGAAGGAGGGACAAGTCTTCTGGTGGTTTCGAGACAGGTCCAAGATATATCAATGATGGTAGTCTCCATACGAGTATTAGCCGCACTTCGACGTGACCGTACAACACGTTATCAGGAGGAGTACGCAAGAGGAGGCGTGCTAGTACCAATCACCAGCTACAGGTTGACATGAGTTCAAAGGCGAATGGAGCAAGAAAGAGTGTTGGTCGCGGAGAAGTTTAGCCACGGCCAAGCAATGTTGTCAACGGTCGGAAGGCGAAGGTCAACTCGAAAGTCGCCAAGCAATGTTTGTTTGACAGAGTGCAGCCAAATACGACTTCGAGACTCTCCCTTTGGCTTTCTCGGCGATGTACCTGATCGTCAGTAAAGGCCTTTCATCATCCAGGTTCAAAGCCATACACCACTCTCACAATTGGGCAACGTCACCATGGCCTTCACTCATCGGTTGCTCGCCAGGCCACCCCCCAGATCTTGGCCCAAGGTCATCCGAGTCTCTGACCATTGTCTTGTGTTCGCATCTCTCTTTTAAGTATTCAAGGCCGTCAATGCTCTAGCAATGCTCCCCTCTTCGCGTGCTTCTCAGTGTGCCGAATTGTTCACCTACGGAAGGCCATAGGGCCTGAATGGGCCCTCTAGAGTGTCTAGGAGATTGAATGGGCCGTTTACTGGATCTATAAGATAGGCGACTCGCTGCCATGGACTCGCTCAGTATATCCCCTCTTGCGTCGCCTTCGGGTTCTCCAGCTTTTCTTCAAAGAGCTCACTGCCAAAACTGCACCAAACGGATCCGACGAATTCGTAAAGCATGCCCTACAAGAATCCCAACCATCCTAAATTGGACCCAAAGAAGGTGTCCAATTATACTACCCTTGCGAATGCACTGGGAAGCACGACGTCTGGATCCGCAAATTCCAATCCTTCCGGTCAAAGTGCTGGTAGTAACAGCCAACAATCGAACTCTCCCAATCACAATCAAAATGCGCGGAATGAAAATTAATGTGCAGCTTATCTCTGTCATTCCCAGTGGCGTCTTCTTGATCTTGCACTCGCGCGTCTGGAGTTGTCGCCATCATTCTGAAGCCCTTAGAAGCACCACCAAAATTTCGACGCGAAGGAACTGTACTATTTTATTAATCAACGTTATCATCACTTCCCCTTCGTATATTCTATCCAGTCCTTGTAATGTGGCATCGAAGAGTCTTTTGGCCCGAGTCTCTGCTGGTCTCGTATACTTGCATTTTCGATGTCACTTCTACGACGAATACAGATTGTGTAATCTAATAGTATTTTCCATTAACCTCGCCTCTGTCCTCATTTCTTGGTTATAATAACACAAATAAATCCAAAATGTCGTATGCACCTGTCCTTTCTCTGCTCTGTTGTTTTACATATTGTAGCTGAGTGCCCATCCCGATGATCCTTCATACCGGTGCGCGGTGCCCAGTGTGCGGGAAAATCCTTAAGTTTGAGCGGAGCTTAAATTGTCAGATGACCATAATAATGATATCAATGACCGACTGTCGACTATATTGTACCCCCTTCACGAATCCTTTTCTGCTGCGCAGATCTCAATCATCTGCTGGCCTAGAGCCCGTATTGCTGCTTGATCCATTCACTCTTTCCAAACACTGATTACCTCAAGGTGTGCAACTTCATCACGATTTGTTTCCGCATGTCATTTATTTCCAACGATCAGTGGCATTTGATATGCCGAATTTTCTGAAAAGAAAGAATCCCGAGGGCGGGTGGCCTTGGAGGTGCTGGCCATGCAAAAAGTTTTGTTCAGGACGTGGAAGTGAGTCTTAGTTTCCAAATCATCGAATCACTTCACGATTTGTCCCCAGCGCTGGACGTCGCAGACGCGGCTTGGTTGGATGAAGGATCTCTGCAGTTTCTTCGCGTTTATGCTTGCTCAGCCGCGAATCCGAGCGCACTTCAAGACGAGGATGTCAACATGAACGATTTCCCTTCACAAGGCTCTGAGCTGGACGCAGTTGAATATCTGGTGGATGATTACGACCGTCATGGTAAGTCCTGTGTTTCAGCTACTATGACAAAAGCTTGCTCTGAGAAGTCTCAGTACCGACCTCAGCCACAGAACGCGATTATCCTGGGATTGAGGTCCCACTCTATGATGTTGCTTGCCAGAGCGTTCTAGTCCTGCCGCCTAGCATTGCTGATACCACAGCTATACCTGGCGGCCAATCAATAGACAGAGCAGACGACGGCGCCCTTATCTTCCCGTCTCACACCTCCCCGCCTTCTGTATTCCAAATTCAAGACCTGCTGTCACACGACCCTGTGGGCGACGCCAGTTCTTATACAGACGCCAGCGATGTTCTGAAGGAGAAATTTCACGTCCCATGCGCCACAAAGGATGGCTCAATTGTCTCGCCGCTCGCTCCTCCTCAGTCATTCCTTGGTCTGCAAAGTACGTTCTTTGTTAGTTACGGACTGATTGTATAATGACCTGACTCGGTTGGCAAAGGTCCTTCTGATATGTCGCCGAGCTCGGGCGGGAGAATTTGCGTCAGAAATTCGGCGTCATCGACATTTGTAGAAGACGGGTCACACCTTGCAAATCGTCTTACCACGTCCTCTTCCCCCTTGGACGCGGAACCGGTGACTCCTAGACCTGCTGTCAAAGTCGATCAGACAGCACTGGAAGGCTTTGTCGTCTTGTCCCCAGTTGCTCCCTCCCTGCTATCTTGCTCGTTGGAAAATGCGACTCCTTCCGATATGGATTGTCCTTCCGGTTGTGATCCTCGACCGACAGTAAGCAATGCAGCATCTTACAATTTGATGGAGGAAGAGTCTGGCTTATACTCATCGCAGGAATACCATGGCGGCTCTGGTAAAATTTCCCGTGTTGGTATCTTTATATATATATGCTTAATCACCATGTCGCAGTGCACGGATCTGATGTCGATGAAAGTGCTCGCGAAGATCATATTCCAGATGTCGCAGAGGTACCTACATCAGCTGACGACGGCTCTCTTGTTCTCCCTCCTTTGCTCAATAATGAACCAACGCTGCCTCGGTATATTCCGGCAGAAATTCCTCAATTTATTGCTCCTCCAACTACACCGAAACACGATCTTTCAGACGCGAGAAATTCGCCCGTGTTCATTGACGTTACGACGTCGCCTCCTGCTACTTTTGAATTTGCGGTCAATTCTCAGCTTTTCCCAGCCTCCGATGTTGCAGGTCAACCATTCGTGACCCTTCCTTCTCTTGCTAGCTTTGTAGAAGTTGATACCACTCGGAATCATTCATCTAATAATGTTGACGACATGATGGAAGGCACTTCAGTGTCCGATCCTAATCATTCTCTACCTGTCTCTGTGACTGAGGACAACTCGATCGAACTTCCTCCCCTTCCCCTTTCACCGCCTAGTCCTCAGTTCCGACTCTTCGCTTTTCCAATGGGGTCCCCCCCAGCATTGTCCATCCGTTCTCTTGCT
>NHYE01005184.1:0-15819 GCA_002938385.1 Gymnopilus dilepis | reverse complement strand
GGTGGTGTGTTCCGTTCTTAAACTCGAAGCTTGAACGTTTTCGTCTTTCTCTCGCCTTGCTCTTTCATGCTCTCTTCTTGCTCTTCCCCTTCTCTATTGGGCACCCTCAGCTGATCTGCTCTCGACACTCACACGTAGAGTATAACATTCGAACATTTTTTGGTTATTTTAAGGCTTTGTAACAACTTCACGGGTTCTTTCTCTTCTCACTCCACCGTATGTAGACCTTTGTATTGTGCACTTGCCACTTGCTGTAGTGTATTCCTGATTATGTTGTTGTATTGTAGATGTTGTATCCAATATTTAAGAAGAATTGTTGTTCATCCAGTGTTCTAGAGACCATCTGTAGAGCGAATACACCAGGAAAATGGGTCTGCAGTCTCTGACTGGGCAGAGGGGATCTCTGAAAAGGGTACACAATTCCTCTATACAACTCGAACCATTAGAAGTTACACATTACACGTCCTACTACGCTAGTGTACACTATTGCACCATCCCTCTACAGAATCGAAGGCACCTGCACAGCAAGGTACGGCGGATCAAGCGAAGTCGACATTGAAGGAAGACGTCGTACAGAGTCGTACTAGCTATATGTACAGGCTGGAGAAAGCCGTGGTCTATGATATATGAAGAGCTAAAGAGCTACGAAGGCTGCTCAACGGCAATTGCAGGATTGCCACCAGAGTTCATCCTGCTGAAGAACGGTATCGTCCGGATGTTGTCTGGTGCAGGGCCTCCGGCGTCCAGCTTCTTCCGTGCCCGGTCGGTCTGTTTTGATAATGGAGAAAAAAGTGAATGAGAAAGAGTGTCGTGAGTGTTCTGTTCTGCTTGGCGTAGAAGAGATAGAAATGAGACGGAGATGACTTACGATGCCTGAATTGGCCATTCCACGTTCGAGGCCCTCCAGAAGCGTGCAAGCTTTGCAGAGGGGGTTACTTGACATGTATCCGCATCTCTGGCAAGTTTCTATGAAAGAAAACAGAAAGAAATGAAGTGTGAATGAAAGGCGACGTATGAAAGACGAAGATGAAAGATGAAAGGCGAAGTATGAAGACGAAAGGTGAAGAGTATGAAGACCGGAAGAAGGTGCTCACGCTGAACTTTCTGCGTCGCCTTGACCTCTTCTTTAATCTCGAACGCCTCTCCTGAGTGGATGATATCGATGATCGCACTCGGCCGGGCAGCTTCTAGGTCTTTGAGAAATGCCCGTGCGTGCCCACGATAGGCGTCCGGTGAATAGATGCACTCTGTCGAGAAGTAATCTAGCTTTTTAAAGTACGCATACCTACAGGTATGATTGAGGACGAGAAGAGAAGAGAAGGGGGCACGTCAGTCATGGTCGTGATCAGTTCCGGTCAGATTGGAGGAAGAGGAAGAGCGCTCTGGGGAAGATGGGGAAGGCACGAAAGGTTGAGCGTAATGCGAGATGAATGGACATACATCACAATCTCCTTTTCATAGGCGTACTTGAAAGGCTTGGATCGGCGGATAGTATCTTCTCCTTGGGTGCATATTGAGGTGCACCTCCCTAGCCTCGCGATATCTCCACGCATGACTGACAACGTTTTTTCAGAGTAGGTTAGCTTTTCTCTTCAATTGACATAGTGATGATGATAATGAAATCACGCGGAACAAAAGAATGGGCAGAAGAGAGAACTCACTGTTCATGAGAACAGTTTCTGCGATGTCGTCTGCGTTATGACCTGTTACGATATGGTCCACGTTCAACATTGCTGCCCCGCGGTCGAGTGCTTGTCGTCGGAAGACACCGCAGAATGTGCAGTTATTCTTTCTCCCCACTTGAGAGACGATAGCATCCATCGTCCACCCGTACAGCTCGTCGTAGGATAAGATCTTCAGGGGCATATTATACTGCTCTTGATTCCGTTTAACAGTCTGCAGGAGGAGGAGGGGATCTCGATTAGCAAAAGATTAACTTTAGCCTAGCCAGGCCTCTGCAGAGACGCAACCCACCTCGAGCGAGTCGTCTCGATAACCCGTGATGCCCTCATCTATCGAAAGCAGGAAGAGCTCTAATCCATATTGATAGCGTTCATTAAGCGTCTTCATGACATACGCCAGCACGGTAGAATCTGCCTTGCCAAGGTTGTGATCCAAAGTCAATCCCGAGCCAAACGCAGTGTGGTACGTGAAGTTTCGCACCTTTTCCACCGGATGCACCTATTGCAACCCTGTCTCCGGGATTGAAGAGCTGAGCTTCGGTGATGGTGTTGTGAACCTCAGTTTCGAAGACGTAGAAGAAGCAATCCCGGCAGATTTGTTGCCCTGTTTTTGGGCGTTTGAGCATGGCCTTTGCTTTTTGGCATAGAGCGCAGCTCCGTGGTGCCATGGTGAATTGTAGTTAAGGATGTGAGACGATCTGACGATGGACGGAGGATACAAAGTGGAAAGCAATTTCATTCCTCGAAATTGACTCGATCCATGTGATCTCATTAACAAGTCAGGTGACGTATTGACGCGCTAATTAGCCGCGACGCGTCATTATTGGGTCGCTTTTTTGGGGGCTTTTCCAAGAAAGGACCATGGTAATCGAGTCATTTAGTGGTTTGTCCAGTGGAGCCGACCCTCAGTTCTCTCCTTATCGGCGTCTGGCAAAGGGAATGGAACTACTAAAGAAGTTCACATTTGCGGCGAACTTGTTTTGCGACCCTGACGATCAATCGGCCAATAATATTGCTTCCGATATCGTCGATGTCGCCAGAAAGCCGGTGTGTAGCTGAGCGCATCCTTTTACTCTACAAGACCACGAAAAGCCGAAGTGATCTTTTGTATATCGCAAGCATCTGTGAACAGGATACAGAGCTCTGTCAGACTCTGAGTCGGAGCGTATAAACAGGAGGCAGAAGTATCGTAAGTACTCTTCACAAATCATTTCAATATAAATGAATCGAGAGCTTATTTCGAACACCCAGAGAGCACCGATCGCCGCCCCAGAGATACTTCAAAATTTATATAAAGGGCTGTACTTGCTTCTTCCATGTTTTCAAGTCTGTCTCTTTCTTCCTCGTCACCGCCATTGATATTTTGTAAAAATCGTCCTGGTTGCCAAAGATCAGCTGCGACAATGGCCCGTATCAAACAGATGGCTAGAAAATCAGTCCAAAGTATGTATACTTCGACTTCTCAATTCCTTTGTGCCGTATGGTTGATACTCATCCGCTCGATTCTCAGGTGCAAAAATGTTGGCCAAGGTCGCAAAAAAAGCGGGATTCCAAATGGGTCACAAGGATCCAAAGGCTGATAGCGCTAAAGCCCCAGTATGTCCAAATATTCCTTCTTTGGTACCCGTTTCTCTGATCCCGAATTCAGAAGACCAAGCCGACCAAGCGAAAGCGTGCGCGGCCCGGCACCGTCGCCTTACGCGAAATTCGACGATACCAAGCCTCGACCGACCTCCTCATTCCAAGGGCACCATTTCAGAGGTTGGTTCGAGAACTAACGTACACCTTCAAAGTATGTTTCCAGAGCCTCTCTGTTGTGGTGTCCCATTGATGTTTGCCTACCAGCTCGAGGTGCGGTTCCGTCCCGCTGCCCTTCAGGCCCTTCAAGAAGCAGCCGAAGCTTATGTTATTGAGATTTTGGAGCATGCGAATGCTGCTGCTGTCCACGCGAAAAGGGTGACTGTCCAGCAGAAAGACTTGCGTTTTGTGTGCAGGATCAGGGGCGATTTGAAGCATCAGATGTCCTGGTGAACGTCAGATGTGTCCTCTGGGTCTCGATTGTAGCAGTTCTTGTCTGGGTCGAAGTTGAATCGAATATGAGGATGTAGTAGATGTCTAGCAAATTTCGTCAGATACAATGCAAATGGGTCGTCGTAAATTTCATGGGCATCATAGAGTATGCAAGTAAAGTAGTGTACACTTGCGAGGAGAAATAGTGAGGGAGGCATCTATCAAACACGTCATAAAATCACCACCGGGACACAGGACTCGAGGAAAAACCCAACAGATTTCTCACTACGTAAACAGCCTAAAGTAAAATGTAGCCACGCCAGATACCGTAAAAAAAGACATGTTTGACAACGGCGAACGAAAATTGAAATGGAAGCAATGATGAGATGCACATGCGTTTGTGGAAAACAGAACGAAATGGAGACGAGATTTGAAAGAGAGTGAGGCGTCACTACCGCCGTGCGGGATCAACACCGACAGGCGAGGACAGCAAGAGTAAAAGAAAAAAGATTAGACCAATTCCAGCAATTTTGAGGAACAGAGGCCACATGAACAGTAGGACCAGGATCCCCAAAATTGCCCGCAATCGTCATGGGGAAGCAGACTGTACGTGTATGGTCTCCGCTTCCTGGACGGGGGAACTGGTCCTAATTGAAGAGTAAGTGTTGGGCGCGTCGTGCTCGGCTGATGGTCGTCCAAGCCCGGTTTGGCCATTCTGACCAGGCGTTAGGTCGGAATCGTTCGACGAGGCGCGTTCTGGTGGTGCGCCAGACGCTGTCGCATTCGTGCACTCTAGATGAGTTGCAGCCGCCGTCTGCGAGATACTTGGCTTCGGAGTAGAATCTATGACATCAACTGTCAATACTACTGTGCAAGTCGAAACAATTCAAGTGGTCGCACCATCTGCCAATCGAGAGCGAAGACGTTTAGCTAAGCGACCCAGGAGAGGACTGTCAAAGAGATAATACTGACCATCTTCAAGAGACTTCCTTTTGAGAGGATGATTATCCAAAGCCTCACGAATAGTCGCGGCGTCGAGGGACTGGGACCGTGATGCGTCTCGGGAGGTGGACGTGCTGGCACTTCGTGGTTCGGAGGCGAAATTGGCCAGGGCACCGGCAGGCGACGCAAGGGCAAGAGCAGCAGCATTGTCCTCCAAAGCACTTGTCGGCTTCCTCGGTGAAGAGGTGGAGGGCGATGCGCGTCCTCTCTGCACAGGAACATGCAGCCTTTCAGCCACATTCCTCGCTTGCGCCGCCTGACCGTTCGTTATGGTCTTCACACCGTCCTGTCGGATGTCAGCCCACATCTGCAGAGCCTTGATGGAGCCCCATTCGATGATCTTGTTGTTGAGCCATAGCAATGAGACGGGCTTGGTCAAGAAATCGTTACAGCCAGCTGCAAGAGCGGCCACACGATCGCTTTGAAGTGAGGATGCAGTGAGAGCGACGATGATAACTGAAGAACGGTACGGCGAATTAAGTGATCGTGATTCGGAAGTTGTTGATGAGGCAGCGGAAGGAATGGATTTTTCGAACAGTGTAGGGCCATCATCTGTCGATGCCGGTGATAGAGGCGGGAAACCAGCAGTTGCATTGGCCTTTTCTAGCCGCCTGATCTCTTTAGTGGCTTGAATACCGTCCATGACAGGCATCTGGATATCCATCTGAACAGCAGAAAAAGAATGAACAAACATTAGCTCGTGCCGGACAACTCAGAAGGCGAATCACGTACCAGAATGAGATGGAAACCACCAGTACGCCACTTTTGCACAGCTTCCTGCCCATTGCTAGCCAGATCATACTTGATCTTCTTCCGCCTCATGAACGTCGACAGAATGGTCTGGTTGATGGGGTTATCTATAGGTGCAAGAACAACATTTAGAAACATTAAAAATGAGCGGCAAAAACACAGAACACGAACCATCGACGATGAGCACACTAATGGGCGGTACGACATTATCAGACCCAGTAGCCGACTTGCTCTTCTTGGCAGATGACGAAGACCCATCCTTTGACTCGGTGCGTTCGCGCTTGCCCCTCCGTAGACTGGGTGTCCCAGTCGTTTCAGTCGCAGGTGACCCAGCTGGTGTCGCTGCCTTCCGACCATCCTCACTAGCTTTACGAGATACTGGGGCAGGAATAGTAGTACTGGAGGAGGCTACGGGCGACTCTTCATCAGCTTGACCAGGCAGGCCAGAGATGGCAGCCATCGAGGGAGCTGAAAACGATGCAGTAGGAGAGGGTCCTGGAGGAGGTTGGGGAGAAGTGGCCTTCTCATTCTGCGCAGTCACTTCATGCAGGGAAGCAAATGAGACACCCCCGTCTTTCTTGCTCCCAGAAGGGATCCGAGGTGTCAGTCCCCTTCGAGGAGATGGAAGACCCAGCTGTCCACGATCCCGCTCCATAGACTGGCTCGAAGCATTCTTTGAAGGGTTCTTACTCCTAGGATGGAAGTATATTCCAGCAGTCTGGCCGTCTGGACTTTGGATGACGAGCCCTGACGATGGTGATGCACCAAGACGCTCAGCAGCGGCAGAGAAGTACTCGACGTTGTCAGGAAGAGCAAGAGGAGAGGGTGGTAGTACAGAAGACAGGTTAGCAGTAGTCTCTGTTGACCGTGTCGAGCGATCAGAGTTGCTCCGCGTCCCCGACGGTCTCGAACCGTTCTTGACGACAGGCGACGTAGCTTGCGATGGACCACCCTGGCTCTCATTAGACGGGATGATAGGGCCCTCATGTTCGCTAATAGGCGACCCGAAAAACGAGTTCTGCGAATGAGGCACGCCAGGGCTCATAGGCGACGTCGCAATGGGCGTGAACCAGGGATCCACCACAGGCTTCGTGACGGCCGTGTATAGTGCAGTTAAGAACCTTCGAGGACCCGCCGGCTTGGGAATGATCATCACTTCCGGTAGCGGCGTCGAGGTAGACGCGTAGGACGCCATGATGGACTGCATAGCGTCTTTTGCTACCTTGTAGTTGGCGAGACTCGTGAAATGCATGATGACGACGGGGGAGGGGCGCGTGAGGTTGTTGATGCCCAATATCCTGGCGATTTGAGGTGAGGAGCGTGGTCGGTGATGGGCGGAGAGCGAGGGGCGTTTTCGGACGGTGTTGAATTGGGGCTGGAGCTCGAATCGAAGGGCTTGTAGGCGGTCTTTGAGGATGTCCACGTCGTCGTCGATGAAGATGAAGTTGGGAGAGCCAGGTAGGGTCGGCCGTGTTTCAGGTTGCTTTTGGGCGGTGACAGAAGGATCTCCGCCAGTGTAAGTACCTAATAATGGATTGAATGGGGACTGTCGAGCTTCGTCCTGCATTGAAGTTAGTTGTTCTGTGATTCCCTCTCCTTGACCGTCTGGAGAGACGTGGTTAACATCCATACCCCAAGCCGTCAAGTAACTCGTTAGATGCTGGGCAAAGGATCCTTTGGCATTGGCGTAGAGGGTCACTTTCTTCCCTTTCAGAGTTTCTCCAAAGGCTGACAGACGTTCAATCGTCGGCTCTTCCTGAGCAACGTCGCCCTGAAGCTCTTCATGAGCGGAAGACTCTGGAGGCACGTCAACTCGGTCTAGGACAAGCTCCAAATCGCAGGTGCGACCGTTTGCAAAAGATTCTGGCGGCGGAAGATCTGTAACCAGCGTGCCTTCAATCTGTTTCAGGATTCGGCGGAGAAGAAGTGCTGAAAACGAAGGCTGAGGTCTGATTTCGGTTGTTACGACATCTTTGGGACGGTCGGTGCCATGACCGTTCTCCGATGCTGCAAACTTGTGAGACACGCGAATTTTGACACGAACAGGGCCATTTGAGGAAGTGCCATCGTCAATAGGAGAGGTCCCGTCTAGTGTGTCCGTGCTAGAACCTGAATGGGCGCCTGCAGCCGCGTTGACCAACAGACCAAGTTCTATTGAGTCTCCGCGTTCTGCTGTCCCAAGGACCTGTCGAACAATCTAAAATGCATAATTAGAACTTGTGAAAGATGTGATTGAATGGTTATACGCACATGCGACAAAGCGAACGATATGCCGCTTTCGTCCCCGGAAACAAAGACATGCTTCAACCCAACATCTCCGTGATACAGCACCAGATCGACACCAGCTTGAGCAGCAGCTCCACTGAGCGTGTCACCAATGCACTGCAGCATTTCTCCAATGTCAAACTCCATATGAGTATTCCGTTCCTGAGCTATTGCCTTGGGTGTAAGCGTCGTACTTGGGCCCTCCTCGATGCGAGGCGTCGGAATTTCACAGAAAGACGACATATTGGCTGAGATGTAGTTGATGTTCTTCATGGCCGTAAACATGGCCGACATGGACGATGTCGGCACGGAGAGAGCGCAAGCGGAAAATTGCTCCTTCGCCGGGTCCAAGACCTGCGGAGGCGAGATCTGCAGCATGGTCTGGATGACGAGCTGGATTGAATCTGCCAATTCCATCGAGACCTCGCGCACTTGATTGGACTCTGCTGAAGGGACCTGTGATGTAGAGAACGAGGGTCCGGATGGACTCGGTCGATGAGGGTGCTGAAGCTGGCTAAGCTGAGACGGCAGAGGCATCGACCGGGTTCGTGTGATAAACGGCGCAACGACGGCGTCAGGGAACGACTTCATGCGACTGTGAGTCTGCGTCGGACTGGTAGGTGAAGGCAGCCCGGCACTCGAGCTGGCCTGACGAGACAGTGGTAGAGGCGGCATGATGTCCTCTTCACCTATACCTCCCTCCTCCGCAATAGACGACACACCTGCGCCATCGTCGCCCGGAGACGGCAGGCGACTGTCCTGGTAGAGATGGGGCTGCGAAGAGTCGATGACCGAGTTCCTGCGGCTGGCAGAGGGAGCGTAGGAGACGCTGAACTTGTTGTTCGGAGGCAGATCGAGAGAGACGCCCTCCTGGATGACACACTCGCCCTCTGGGGTGAGACGCACGGCTGGGAGCTTTGGTGCAGTCATGGGCGTGCTGGGCAAGACCTGCTGCCGAGCTTTCGAGTCGTTGCACGCGACGTTGCGGAACGTCGACAACCTTCTGGAGCTGTGGAGACACTCAAAGCCGGCGGCTCAAACGGCGACAAACAAATTCACTATTTCAATTTTATACACATGCAACTGAATAACCGCTTCGAAATGCTAACAAATATTATCTACGCCCCTTAATACATCAGTTCAACGTCACCCTGTGTGAGCGTGAGTCGTTAGTCAGAGCAAGCCAGAAATAAAGATAACAAGCACAAACCTCTGCAACCAGATCCATGTCATGGTAGCTGACCCGCTTGCCCCCTGCTGCCCGAGGATCTTCCTTCGCATCAGGTGGCGGTGGAGGTGGGGGTCCCGTTGGCTGGCTGCCAGTGTTCCTGCTGTTCCTTCTCATGCTCGAGTTGCCACTCACGAGAGCAGTATCGAGCGCCGCGGGCGTGGGCTTGGGAGGCAGCCCAGCCCCTGCAGGAATAGCAGTACTTTCACCCACGTAGCCGGTTATCCTATCGCTCAGCTGCCGTCCCCCACCGTCTCGCCGACCGGAAGCGTACATGGCCATATCCCAAGGGTAGTACGTGGGGAAGCCACCATTTGGGAAAGGCATGGGGGCACCACCGTAATAGGGACCACCACGGCCATAATCTCCGCTTCCTGGCAAAGGCCCTTGAAGACCAAAGGCTTGTGGTGGGGCAATTTGCCCACCAGTACCAATGAGAGCAGGCGGATGAGCAAAGGGTTGGATTCGATGAGGGTCCAGAGCAAAGTTATTGAAGTAAGGGAGCTGCTCGTTACATAAAGAAGCGTGGTCAGCACCCTGTTTAATATAAGTTATCTACGCGAGCCTTACCTCTTCAAGGTTCTTGACCAGTTCAGGGTGCTTATTGGCAATGTGCTTCTCGACGAAAGAAGTCGCCTTGAACAGTTTCTGACAGGTCTTGCACCTGAATTTGCCCTCGTCTTCTTGCTTCACGTAGGGTTCGACGGTCTTGCTCAGCTCCCTGTTACAAGTCAGACGTAAGCGGGAGAACGGGAGAATATAAGGCCGCGGCACATACTCTTCATAGCTTTTACCGCCGTAGACACGAGGGTCGACACCATCCCGGTTGATCAGCAAAGCAATTTTGGAGTCAAGCCATTCAAGCCATCTCTCATCTGCGAAAAAAGATCAGTACTAATCCAGGACAACAAGAGGACAGCAACAGACCATTCCGCTTCCAGTCTCTGCTGTCGTGCTTCGACTTCCCATTTTCCTTCTCCTTAACTTTACTCTTGTCCTCACCAGCATCCACAGACATCTCCTTACCCTCCTCGCCTTCCTTCTTCTCCTTCTCAGCCTCAGCAGCCTTCAGCTCCTCAAGTAGCATCTTCGACAACGGTTTCCTCTCGTGCTTCACGCATTTGCGTTGCAGTTCCTCAATGTGGTCAGTGACGACAGCGCAATAATAGCACGTGTGGAATGCAGCGCGCAGATATGCGAGGTACAAGTCAAGAGCTACTACAGTCTGCAGAAATATAAATAATCAGCGGCAGTTCGAATGTAATGAAGGAGATGCCAATGAACCTTTTTAGCGTTATAAGCCTTCTCGTCATTCACGTCGATGAGGCCTTGGTCACGCATATCAGACATAATTTTCTCAACCCTCCTCTCTACAGCAGCACTGCCAGACTCCTTGGGTTCAGGCTCCTCAGTGTCCTCTTCCTGGGGTGCCATGTTCGCGTCTTGCTCTTCAGTCTTCGATGCTTCTCCTTCACCCTCTCCATTTGCGGAAGGAGCGGGAGGGGGCGGTGGCTTGAAGGCACGCAATCGGGCAGCCTCTTCCTCGAGGATAGTGGCAAGGGTTCTGGCATTTTCCAAGTCCTTTTCTAACCTATCTGGCCGGCTGGCCACTTCAGGAGTGTAACGTATCCTGTTCACGAACGGTCGGACATTATGCGTTACGTGCAGCTTGAACCCTTCAATCTAATCAAAATATTCAGCCATGTTTTGGGGTTCGAAAAGACTCAGGCATACCTTTTTCTCAGCCAGTTCTGCCATGATGGCAGTCATGTCAGCATCTTCTCGGAATTTGATCCAGCCTGCACGGTAG
This sequence comes from Gymnopilus dilepis, assembly GCA_002938385.1. Taxonomy (NCBI): domain Eukaryota; kingdom Fungi; phylum Basidiomycota; class Agaricomycetes; order Agaricales; family Galerinaceae; genus Gymnopilus; species Gymnopilus dilepis. The sequence goes on along the minus strand of NHYE01005184.1, from coordinate 5,072 downwards.
TAGTTACGCTTTTGCATAGGATCACCAAGTGCAAGATAGACAAAGCCCGGAATTTTTGAGATATTCTGTAGCCATGGTTCAGAATACAGGACGGAATAGGGACGGAAATCACTTACCTCTTCCAGTTTTACGCGTCCAATATCAGGAGGGATAGTTCTGATCATGACCTGATTACCTTCCGTCGGAACAGAGACTTCTTCTCCTCGATCAACGCGTTTTCTGTCAGTAGATGATTTTCCATTGATATCAGCACGACTAGTGTCATGGTCGCCAGCCTCATCATCTACGTCGTTAAACTGCATATCGTCCTCGCCAGACGGCTTGTTCTCCTCTTCAGCAGCAGCGTTTCCATCCGTAGCAGCATCACCGTTCGCTTTCTCCTTGACTGGCGACGAGGGTTCTGCCTCAGGCTCACGCAAGTCCGGGTCAAAGGTACCCGACTCAAGATCAGAAAGGAATGCGTCCACTCGACCTCTCCAGCCTTCTTTTCTCACGCGCATGCGTAGATTCACGAATTCTGGTGCTGGGTCATACTTTTCGGCAAACCACGGTGATTTCCTATGATGGTCAAACATCGTTTGAAGCTACAATACGTGGACAAGGTTCAGCCATTGATTCGAAAGCCATTGGACAGGAAACAAAAACAGGGTTGTAACGTGATACGGAAACATCATACACGAGGCAGGGGAACGTGATGAAAGGGAAATAAGGCTGACCTGTTGTGCGGCAAAGTCTTTCTTGTACTTTTCCCATCGAGCTTTGATACCATTGCGAGGTTTAGAGCCGTCGCCTGCTTCTTGCTCCGCAGCCTTGTCAGCATTGTCCTCTTCGGCGGCTTGGGCAGGGTAATAATATCGGAACCAGTCAGCATATTGCTTGAGAGAGGCTGGATAGTCGAAGGTATGAGGATCGGGCGGCGCCCGTCTTGAAGGAGGATAGGCAGACGGATGTCGCCGTGGCGAAGTATAACCATGCCGAGAGTGCGCATCTGGGAGCCAAGAATAAGTTCTCCATCGCAGAGCAGTAAATGCTCGAGCAAACCGTAATCATCGCTGTATCTTGGCCGTGGGTCGTACCTGTCCCTGTCGTAGGGTGACATCGATCGTCGTCGCTTTCTGCCAGCTAAACAAGAACAAACGTCGCAAAATGCAACATGACGATGTAAACGAACGGAATTGACGCACCTTCATCTGTGGTCGAAGGTGAGCGACTCCTGCCACGCCTATAGTCGTAGGGCGGTCTGTCTCTTTCATATGCCCACCTGTCCCTGTCGTAGCCATCCCAGTCAGGCCTATAGTCAGGATACGTGTCCGGGTAGGGCGGTCTTGGAGGATATCCGCGAGGAGAACGAGAACGAGAGCGACGACTCGGAGGAGGATACGACGAAGACCAGGAGGAGGACATCTTTTAAAGAGGGCAAAGAACTGAGGAACAGAAAGACAAAGCGAACAATTATGACGGCAGATCAGAGCCTGCGAGAGAGAGGTCGAGCATAGTGAAGCACAGACCTCTTGGGATCACGAAACAGCGCTGAAAGTTGGCCACCGCGGGGAGCTCAACGTTTCTTGCGACACGCTCACTGTGTTTCGCGATGAACCATGTAATTAGCACCCGACAGCGCATTCACCACCGTTTCAGGCGGAGTTTCAATTTCGGGCCCGTGCGTCACGGTCCGTAACGTCTATTCCTCAGAAGATGCTACTCAGTACGCTATCTAATTGAACGTCTTCCTTGGGCTTTTTGCGCTTGTCTTCCTTCTCTTCTTCGTGTTTGCGCTTTTTGGGTTGGTAGTTGGGCTTCAGCTCGAACTCTTCGCCCTTTTCCTTCTTTTTAGCTGCCCGCTTCTCGAGGACCTTGGCAAGCTCGACATTCTTCAAGTACTCTTGCTGCTCAGCCTTGGACTGCGATAATTCAACGCGCAACTTGGCACGATGTACAGCAGCCTCGTGTGCTAAATCCAAGGCGATTAGATAAATCTCCGAACAGAAAGCCAAAGTGACATACCGATTTGTTCGGTCAACATATACCACTTGAATTTCGGCAAGTACTTCATTGTCCAAATGTCGTCTCGCCATCGCGACCCTTTCTTTCCGCCAATCGGTTGGGCATTCAGCATCTCAGCAACACTGCGGGCAATCTTTTTGTCCTTGAACTCGACCCAGCCCTCTGTGTAATTTGCTTTTTTAGTTGCCGTAAATTTCTTCCGTAGATAAGCCCGCTTTGGGTCTGAAGTAAGGCGTCAGTCACGATCCATGCCCAAAAGATAAATATAGCGAACCTTCTTGCTGCAGGTAAACGCGCCCAACCTCCCCAAAGGCACTCATCAGGTGGCGTACTTTGGCAGGACGCATGCCTGGGGGTATCCTTGAGATATAGATGACACCTGCACGGTCTTGTGCAGCTCTAAACTCGGCGAGGGCTTCTGGTGACAAAGGCTTGAGTTTCTTCCCTCCGACAAAGCCTTCTGGGTCCATTCCGTCGACAAAACCATCATCAGACCCTTCCTCCTCATCTGAACCCTCGTCCCCTTCGTCTACCGAGCCCTCGTCCCCTTCGCCGTCTTCCTCTAGTCCATCTTCCACTTCTGCTTCTGGCGAGTCGCTGCGAATTCGAGAAGGACCTGCTTCGGGCGTATCCTCTGGGATATATTCCTTGCTCTTAGCCTTCTCATTGCCCTGGATTTTGGTGGGCATAGCTGTCGTGTAGGGCTTCCCAGGTAACTAAAGAGTCGTGAAGAGCGGTGAAGTAGTAATTTGCAAACTCTGAACGCGTCTCTCTGACCTGAGAAGCTTTTCGACAACATGGCAAAACAATCTTGCACAGCATTTCAGACGCGAAAGGAGGCTCGGCTGAACTTCATTTCTTCACTTGCTGAAGCAAAACAAACGACGGACAGCTCACAACATAAAATATCTTATAAGCAACTAACGATGTCTAATAATTTAGCGTAACACAAGATAGAATAAGTAAAGCACGACTCTTCATTAACACAGACGATAGCTTTTTGACGAAATCACTTGATAACTCAACGCAAATCCCATCATGACTCTTGGCCTGTAGCAACATTCCAGATGAGTTTCAGCAAATCAGCTGCTGGATCTTTTGCATGATCAAACTTCGAGAACGAGATCGTGTATAGAGTCGTCGAATATGAGCGCAGGTACGGAGCATACTGAAAGAAAGGAAAAAGCAGTGAGCACACAAGCACAGAGTAAAATAGCCTTGCAGAACGGCAATACTCACCACACGGCAGAATTGTCGGTACCATCCCCATGTCTCCCAGGCATTCCACTCGTCCCGATCCCAGTTCGCTCGATTCTCCCATGCCTCCTCAGTTATGACGGTACGGGCATGAGGGTTGGCATGAGGATCAGTGCTTGCCGGTGCCAGGGACGCGACGAAACCTTCCAGAGTCCTGGACAGAGCGGCCTTTTGCTCTTTTGTAAGGCTTGATAAAGCTTTGAGAGCTGTGTTCAAGGCTGGATTGTCCATAGGTGCTTCTTTCGGTACTTCGTCATCTGACACAGACCGTATGAAGAATGAAAGCTTTATGAAGGATAGATGAATCGTACCTTTCGGTTCAGGATCCACCTCCATGGTTTCGTCTGCCCTGGCCTTGACACGGGCCCTAGCATCGTCATCCTCCTTCTTGAGTGTTGCTACCTTCCTCCTCGCAGACGTCACACGTCCATTAGCTTTGTCCAAAGCTCCTCTCAACAGATCCCACTCAAATGCACTCAGGTTCATTGGCTTGCCCAGCTCTGCGAGCTGACCAACAGTTACCCCGTTTAAGAAAGTCCAAGCAACGACATCCGTCGGGTCCACAATCTGGTACTGCATCAGCTTATCGAACACAATGCCGACCATCTGGCGGTTGTGCTTCCAGAAGGAAGCAGCGGCAGTCAAGATGTCTGCCTTCGCCTCGGGACTGGCAGGGCCGCTGGTGGAGGTTCCTCCACTTGCAAGGTTGCGTAAGAGGACGAGGTAGCGCTCGACAGCGTTAAGGAAGTGGGAGAATGAACGCGAACCGATATGTAGAAGAGACTGGACCACGATGGATCTGATAGTGGAATCCACATTGCTTCCGTCTTCAGCACTTTCGAGGCTGCCCTTCAGCGTGTCGAGGTGAGCAATGACGTCCTCTGCTTTCGCCCGTCCGCGGAACAGATTCAACACTGATTGCGCTGCATCGTGGTGGGGGTTGCCTGACAATAGTTCAATGACATATCCATGATTGTGAAATATGATCATGACTCACTAGGATCTTCGTACTCATAAGCAGGTCCTGGAGCCCGGCCGGGGATCGTGTACGCGTCAGGAGCTTGCATTGATTCCGGCAGAGTCTTCATGATACGTTCGTGGTACGCCAGACGAATCTCGAACTCGACAGCCCTGCGCATGAAAGCGCGGCGGGGATGTTGAACAGGTAAAGAAAGATCGGGCACCCTAATAAACTTGTCAGGACTAATCCCTTGACCTCACTACGCAGTCGACGTACCATTCTTTCCAGACCCAGGCAAATCCGAAGTTGCTCATATGAACCGCAAACCACTCGGCAAAGCGCCTTGCAGACTCAACATCCAGACCATCGGACAGTGAGGTATAGAGTTTACGAATGGATTTTCCGACAGCGGGACCAATAGTCGATGGGGACAACTTGCACAGCTCCGTGATCAAAGAAATGTAGTAGATTGACTTCTTTGAAGGTTCAGGTAAAGTCATATAGGCTCCGAGGACAGTCTTTTCATGAGAGAGATCAATAGTCTTACTTCGAAAAAGTTTCCGACGCAACTTACCTCGATGACTGTGCTTTCCAGCTGCCAGTCTTTTCCGGGCACAGGCTCGACAGTGACAGGTGCTCCTGGCTTAGGTTTGAAAGTACCAGCCAGATTCCACTTGGGATATTCCAGTAAGAGTCGAGCGCATTCCTTACGATTAACTTCGAATATATCGACAATGTCAAGTAGAGCAGTTCGAATTATATAACCATGCGGTGTAGTTGGGTCAGGTGAAACCTAAGAATCGAGTAAGGTTTCAAGGGTATGATGCTTTGAGGAAAAGCGACTCACATC
>NHYE01005183.1:0-15801 GCA_002938385.1 Gymnopilus dilepis | reverse complement strand
GTCTGTATAAAGAGACGGAGGCCGCAAGGGCAAGCAAAAAACAGGGGTATACCAGGCTGAGGCTTGTTGCAGACGACGGACTAAGAAAGCCAACGCCTTGTGTGATGAGCAGCGGGACCGTCAGTATGGCAGTCACTGCGGCCCAGAGAGGCACTGGGTCGCAGGTCTTGAGCCAGACATGTGTAGCCTGATCGTTCAACATTGACGGATGATAACGACTATGGGAAAGATGACTTACGAGAGCCGCAGAGATAGTCACTATCAGAGTCGTCGACCAGGAGTCTTGCATTCTTTGGGAGACGTTAGCTGACGGACTGATGAATAGAACGCCAGGGACGGATCCTCCATTATTTAAAGTCCTTGCAATCTACAAAAGGATATAAGTTTGAATAGGTTACAGCATCTCGGGCAGGAAAAACGTAAGACCCCCTTTCCTGACGTTCCACCGAACAAGCCCGAATGGTGTACTGAAGAGCATCTGATTTTGCACGTCTAGCATGGAGCCCTGCACTAGACTCTATCAATAGTAATAGAGCGCGTTCGTGATCACTGTTGTTAGAAATTAGAAAGGAAGGCATAAATGACGTCTATGCCACATATATACGAACCCGAAGAATATGATCTCCTGCTGGGTGCCTATTCTCAAGAGCTCCCACCGCCTCTCGGGAGTATCGAAGCACACAAATTGCTTGAAGTGGGAGCTTCTACAAATTGCAGTCTCAACGTAACTCGGCATCGGTCGCATGCAGGACTTAGTAACTCGTCTTATTGGGATGATCACCTGCGCAAGGATTGTATTGATTGAGCACCACCAGAATTGTGCAGGCTGGAATGATGATTCACTGCGTTCCTTTTTTGACTTGAAAGAGTGTCGTTGGACGAACCTGGGAATCCCAACCACGGACCAAAATTCATCATGATCGTATCAGGAACCATAGGGACGCTTCTCCCGGGAATTTTGACGCCCTCCCTTCCAGCTGCCAAATAACGGGGCCAGGGTAAAGAAACGAACAAGTCTTGATGAGAAGGAGCTCTGGAGACTTAAGCTCGTGGCCAGTGAATCCTGATGCTGGCATTGTGATGTGGCCGCGACCGGAAGGACGGCGTGTAGCTGTCATCCAAGATTGGCTAGAGAGCATCTCCATTCCAATAAAGCGTCATTGTCTGCAGGTGAACCCAAAAAACTCATGAGAAGAAGAGACTGAGAAGCAAGGTTCCCTTGTAACCTGTAAATATCTGCAGTGTGTCATATCCGACGAAGTAGAGACTTTGAAGTGTTTCCGTAGACGTCGAATCCCTACGCCTATTGATGCTACCAGCTCGAGCAATGCGAACCTAGATTGTCCTACAGTAGGTGCAGTAGACCTCCGAGATCCATCTCGACAAGCTTGAAGGATACGGCACATCATTCGGGCCCGAGCCTTTTGTGGTTCAGAAGCATTGAAGAGTATGGAGACGTTTGAGCACAAGGAATCCGTATTCGGTAGAAGCCAGGAGATAGCGTATATCGGGTAGATCAGGTGCGTTCGATGGACGAAGGAGCAGCTCGAGTAATAGTTGCAGCCATAGCTTTGGCTCAAGGACCCAGTGTGATAATGCGTTCGAGGGCACCGAGAGGACCGTGTCGCAACTTTCCTGGTGCCGATTGTTAGAAATAGGCAATGTCATTTTCATGCAAAGCTCTCACCTCAGAGATTGGGAGCCCGAAGACATTACTTTAGCTTTCGCACTTTTAGCACTTAGCAATTGGGTTTGGATTGCGACGTGTGGCGCCAGGCACGGACCACTCGTGATCACGTGCAATTCAAAAACTCTTGAACGAAAATTGCTTCAATCTTGGCACTCTCGCAAGGGTAACTGCATATAAGGGAATCGTCAGAAATTGCATGAAAGGTTTACTCCCTTGAAGTCTCTTTTGGCCCTTTTCCATGAAGTATGATGAGCCAGGACCATGGAATTTTATGAACACTATTTCAACCAAGCAGCATGGCGCAGTGGTAGCGCGCGGGGCTCATAACCCCGAGGTCACTCGATCGAAACGAGTTGCTGCTATTTGTTTTTTTAGAAATATAGAGATGCTCCTTTTCAGCACATTGGTCAAGTTGAAGCATGGTACTGTTTTACTATGAACATGTAATGTTTTATACCTCGCAAGTGGCTGTCAATTTCTAGCAAACTTTTCGACTTTTGAGATGTTCTAACCCCCCTTAGCTAGTCATCTCGAGAAGGAAAGAACTTCATAGGCTCTAATACCTGAGAGTGTGAGCCTCCGACGCAAAAGGTAGCAATTACCATATTTGAATGCAGCATCTGTTCTGGAAATTTCTACATCGTCCGCTGCCATTCTTCCTCCTACAACGAGTACTAGCATTACGATAACTATGACCTCATTTCAAAATTCTAGACTTTCAGCCACAGCATATAAATACGAGTCTTCTTCGAGTTGGATTCCCCAGGAAAAGTACATTACACACTTGAGCTTCACTTAATCTACCGCGCAACTACTCCCTTAATTCTCTTCCATAATCTCAATGTCGAGCAGCGTCTTCTTCTACGAGCCCTTCTACGACTTCGACCGCTTCTTTGAAGAGGCGTTCTCACCTTCCCGTCAAGTCGCGACGCGTAGCGGCAACAACGGGCAGGGTGACGGAGCCGTGAGGTCATTCAGACCAAGGTACGCAGTCCTTTTGAGGCTCAATTTGTTACAGTATCTCACGTCATGTTCCAGGATGGACCTACATGAGGACAACGAGAAGAATCTCGTCACCGCCACGTTCGAGTTCCCTGGCGCGACGAAAGACAATGTTCAAATTGACGTGCAGAACGGAAAACTGACAGTCTCGGCAGAGACGAAGCAGTCAACCGATCTGAACGAGAATGGTTACGCCGTTCGTGAACGACGCTTTGGCAAGTTTTCAAGAACTCTCCAACTTCCTCAAGGCGTCAAGGTATGTTCTTCACTGATCGAATTATCGAACAGTTTCTTACATAACTTCTATACTGCAGGACGAAGAGATTAAAGCTTCCATGGAGAACGGTGTCCTGACTGTTACCTTCCCCAAGTCGACACCTGAGCTAGCGCCAAAGAAGATTGCCATCAACTAACCCCAATCCGCCCTCTTCGCAGATTCATATACCCGTATTCTCTGCGTAATTTGTCCTGTATTTTATTCAGTGACAATGTAGGTAGTAGGGGTGGATTGGAATAGATTTGGCGAGCCTTGTGTTTCCTCATCAATACTCGAGTAGGTCATAAGTCCTTGAGTGAGACTGTGGAGAAGAACTTGTTGCAAGCACTCCTCATGACTTTCAAAGGTTTTGAAGGGCTCCCGCTTTGCGCATGACAGACAGCGCAAAGCTTTGCCAACTTAGTTTTCGGTTCCTGTTTAACATTTATGTGTAAGGGGACTCGAAATCTCGCTCGCATTTCTACCAACGAGCGCGGTAGCAGAAGCCGCCTTCAGTCACTCATCTAGTTGGATTCAATAGGGAAAACCCAATGAAAGCAGAGAAGATACCACTTACTTGCATCAAGCGGGCTCCGTTGGGTGTTCAAGATTCTCTGTCTATATTTCGTCCAAGCTCTTGTATGAAGAATCCTAGTAGCCTCCTAGCAGCCTCTTCAGCGGTCCTGGTTTCTGCGTACCGGACTTCCCGGTCTTGTCGGCTACTGTTCTGTGTTCCCTTTGGTTATCCTGATCGACCAGTCCGTGATTGACGTGCAGCGGCAGGCCCCTTCTCCTTCTGTCGTTTTTCTCTGTTGCACTGACCCTTGGAAAGTATCTCTCTCCATAGAAGACCTTTTGCTCCTCTATCGTCATGTATCTCAAAATGTCGTAGTCAGAGTCCCTTGTCATAGCAGCATCGCGCTCGCTAGTTGTTGTTCCTTCCACCTCAAAATTCCCTCCGAGCTTGATGAACCATTCGATCCGATCCTTCAGGACTTTTTCCTCGAATTTTGTGAGATACACCGTTATCCTGGACGGCTCTACGCCCTGATCGATCAAGTACTTGAGCGCAGTACTGTCAGTTCCTGACGCCGGACCCATCACGAACGAATGCCCGAGGGAGATTGCCTTCATTAACAAGGGTTCATAGTGGTCTGCAAAGAAATTATCCGGTGCTTCAATCGGCCCTGAGACGAACGCGGTCCCAGATCCGTCCTTGAAATCGTCCTTTAACATTGACGTCCTGCGTCTAACTCGTCTCAGTCGTTAGCGGGAGGTGAAAGGCTGGAAAGGAATGTCAAGACCCCATTTTCGCAGGATGAAGAAGGATTACGCTCGGGGCCGTGACTTTCGGTGACCACAAAGCAGCAAAGGGCTGTGCACGTCAATTCAGCTGAACGGCATGGGTCGACGACGAGATTGTGTGAAGAGCGTACTCTAGTCCTGAAGACAGATGGCTTTGAAATCTGGTTGGGAGCGAATAGTCTCGTACCCATTCCGTATTCGGCGTTCCCGTGGAAAAGTGCTCTGATCGCAAAATTGATGGCTGAGCACCGCCTACTACGGTACTCGCTGCATCAAATTTCTGATCCCACGGATCTGATGCTGCGAAACCCATATATAGAGTATCCACCACTATGGCTGGGTACGAGACTAGGAGCGAAATAAGTTGGCCGTGAATGATTTGTGCCAACGGCAGTTGAGGAACCAAAAATCGGAGAACAGTCACTCGCCACTTGGAAGCGTTTGGCGTTAGTAGGCAGAGATTAAAAATTTCGCTGGGAGCAGGATTTGAACCTACGCGGTGAAACACCAAGTGATAATAAACGGAGATATTCAAATCACTCGCCTTAACGACTCGGCCATCCCAGCATATTACCTACGTGTGCCGAAGCCCTTCAGCAGGGATGGATGACATTGCCCCCCAAAAAATCAGATTAAGCTAGTCTACGTTGACGTCCTTTACCATCTACATTTTGTTACTTCAAGAATGAGATCCTTCACGAGCATAGATTGAATCACAAGGCGTCAAGAAGCAGATAAAAAAGAATGTAAAAAAGAAAAAGAAAAAAAAGAAGGTCCCCTAGGGCCACTTCTTGAGTCTATAGATCGGGGTGAATGCCAGCCTCCTTTCGCTTCTTCGTCATCGCTGCGTGAAAATGAGTGAACGTTGTCACTGTCGGCTTCAAGTAAGGACTGACCAGCAATGATAGCGCTTCCAACACCACTTCCGTCCTCAGCGTGATGAGTAATGATGTTCCTGCAGCAACTATCAGGCAAGCTTCATTTGAAGAAAGTATGAATCACGAACCGTCCTTTCTCCCCGAAGATGTCGACTAGCCCTTCATGGATCTTATCTGCGAAACCTGGGTATTTCTGTAGACGAAGTCAGTCCAGCAACAGGACATCAAGAAGGAGATGACGTACGTTGTATAGAGAGCCCTCCGCGCCGACAGAGCAACCTTCGTCAAGATAACCCATCTTGCTCACAATGGAGGCAATACCACATGCGCTAAGTCTAGCCGCGCGCTTACCAATCAACTTCGCAAGCGCACGGAAGAATTGCCGCTCGGCCAGCGTGGTCTCAACAGCAAAGAAATGGGAGAAGATGCCGACGATCATAAGAAGTTCATCAGTGGGGTCACTGGGCTAGAGCATCAGGATGGGACGACAAAGAAAGGATTAGAAATTCGGCGAACCTTTCCATCAGCGAAAGGAATGCAGTGTCGAAAGCGTATGGATTTTCCAGCTTGTAGGTATTTTGACCGAGGAAGAGAACGCCTTCGTCAATGAGATCGCAGATGACGAGGCGGAAAATTTCGCCAAGGTACCGCCCGGAAATGAGTTTCTGAACAATCCGTTAGAAGATTCTCCAAGAATCCAGTGAACATAAAGACCTCGAACGTTTGCTCGCCAGGTTTGTTGGACCGCTCGTCTACGATGATGTCGTACTTTGTCCGAGGAAGATGCTCGTGTTCGAAAGAGTCAAAAGCGCCCTACAAATCAAGGAAGAAAAACGTCAAAGAAGTCAAGGAAATTGACCAAAGTCTCCTACCCATTCACAGTTTATGGCCATATCGAGCCCCTGATCAAGCCCGAGTGACTGTAACTTGGGAATATCTTTGATGTGCTCCATGTAGGCTGCGTTGCACCCGGTCCCAAATATACAGGCAATTCTTGTCTTTGGGTTGACGTAGTGAGACGCGATCAAGGTACCAGTGGTGTCGTTTATCAGAGCCGTCAGGTGCACTGGCAGTTGCTGTCCATCAGGCGAAGTGAGTTAGTGGTAAGACAGCAATGACGCAGAGGCACCAACATATTTCTCTATGGATTGGCGGAACATGTCGGCAACATTACGACCCTCTGTGTCAGCTGCGCCAAAACCTTTCGTCCATCGAATTAGGATGCCGTCGTCTATGCGCTCTTGCCTAAGACGGAAAAAGCATGATTGAGACCATGCACCTGCCGATAATAAGGAGGACTCACGAGCAAGGATACGAGAACTAAACTCGGGTCTACTTTTAGATCATACGGACAATATTGTCAAAATATACTGACTGTGAAGCCGAGAGGTAGTTTTTGGCCCTTTTCTAGGTGAATTCCAGTGTTCTCCGCCATAGTGGTATCGATAAAGGTCTTCAGAGATTCTGCGCAGAAATCGAACAGTTTTTGACCATCGTCTTGTTTCTGCTCTTCGGTAAGTCGGTACTTTGATTGGGTGATTTCAAATTTGCCCTCGCCCTGAATCGTTACAAGACAAACACGGAGGTTTGTTCCACCTGGCAGAATCTGGTGAGTAACGAGATCGACGATGTGAAGGCTTGAGACACACCGAGATCTAATGCAAGAAAATCCCCTTTCTCCTCCCCTGTTGGCCATCCGAATACGAAAGTGGGGATCATGGGCTAGAGGCGCGAGTTAGTGCCTGATCAACTCCGAGCACCGATCCCGAAGCGGAGATCAAGATTCGAGGGGGAGATGATAAGAAGTGTACGCACCACGACCTGCTCAGGCTTCTCTAATCCGGTCTCCAGCGCTTCCTTGAAGGCTTCGACGATCATCCTCATCCTCTGGGGCGTCAAAGTAAACCTAACACAGTCGTCAGCTATTCCTGGAACATCGAGTGGTTGGAGTCCTCAAACGCACATTTGCTCGTACTTCCTCAGATGGTCGGCCATCGTTCTAGTGATTCCAGAGAAAGGAGGGTCAGGCGTCTTTGTCTCTTCTACAGAGGTCAAAGCGACGTACCTTTTAGTTGCGTGCGGCAGATCTTCCTCATCGTGGGTCCTAGTGTGGACCGCCATCGTGTGGCCCGAGGGTAGGATGACACTTCCACTTCCTCTTCTTGAGAGAACCATCGCGATATACCTTGGAATGCGCTGATTATCAGGAGGATGTGGTTGTGGCGAGAGAAGTGAAATAAAATTGCGGTGGAGTTTTGCCCGATGCTGGACTCCTGAGAGACTGACCCCTCTCCGTCGGCACTTGCCCCATTAAAGACTGTGGGAATGTCATCAAAAATGTTGTTGCTGGCTCTTTCGTCGCCGTCGTTCACATTCTTGACCCCGTTGCCCCCTTTCTCGAGCCATGATCGGCCTCAAAAGTACACTTAATGTGAGGTTAATGAAGTGCTGAGATTTTGCACCCGCTTATGCTCTCACAGGTCATAGATAACTCTGGTGCTCTCATTGTCGAGTGCGTCAACGTTCTCAAGAACAAGGTCAACAATGGCTGGGGCTCCGTTGGGGACGAGATCGTCGTTGTCGTCCAGAAAGCGCGCCCAGTATCCGCCGCTGCACAAGCTTCGGTGAACGCTGTCAAAGTCCGACAGGGAGACGTCCGTCGCGCAGTCATTGTGCGTACACGGAAACCAGTCCGGCGGCCTGATGGAAGCTACATTCGCTTCGACGACAACGCTGCGGTTTTGCTGAATAACAAGAGAGAAATGCTGGGCACGCGTATAGGTGGAATTGTCAGCGCAGACTTGAGACTGAAAGGATGGGGAAAGATCGTTAGCTTGGCACCTAGAGTGAGTCCATCAAGTCCATTCACTGTCTCGACTAAAAGCTTTCCTTTTGCACGTAGGTTGTATAACCTAAATGCATTTTCTTTTATTCGAACGAGATTATGGTCGGAACAGCTCGTCCCGAACGCCTTGAGCACCATGTACATCACATTTTCTGCCCTTTTACCAAGTGGCACATTTAAGGTATATAACTTTTGATTGTTCGTCATACTAATACATCGTCATCGCGAGGGGCGGTGTGCGCATGGATATGCCCTCTAGATGATCCTTCCTATCTCAAGCACGCTGGGTTCCGAGGCAACCATTCAGCACAGCCTGCTCTCCATGATTTGGCAGATCACACAGTATGAACCCGCCTTATACCAAAGAGCTTCCTTTGGCTGCCTTACGCCCCGCACTTTCCAATTCAACTTCGGCCGACTCTTCCCATTCATTCATCCTTATTCGAATCAGTGGAATACTTCAAGATTCCTGATTCCGCGTTGACATTCGCAGGGCGCGATTCCTTAATTCTTTGTTCCTTCCGCGGAGCATAAGATATCTTTTCAAGGGTCTGATAAGACGATCTTTCTCAGAATTCCGGAATGCTCGCACAACGTTAGGGCACGTTGCATGACCTGTAAGTCTTTCTTCTTGGGACACGTTCTCGCTACATTTCACTGATCCTCGTTTGAAGTTCTTACCAAGGCGCCACCAATTATACACATCCAGCCGTCTAGCCGGCTGGAATTCCCAGTACACTGTAGTCTGGAGCTACTTTGGAGGTCATCAGACGGTATGCCCAGTTTAAGCTTTTGTATTTGAGTGACGCGTCATGATCCCCCGCTCAGTTTATCTAATTCGGGACGCAAATGTTCTCAGATTTTTAGACCCTCGAACGTGCTGTTACATCAAGTATTAACTACTAGTGCTGATCTATTTGCCCTCTGCTACATACGGCGCGTTAATCTACCCTCTCAAAAGGTCCAAATCGTAACATCGAGCACTTTGTGGGGATATCCTTGCCATCTATGTGGTTTGCAATGGAGGGCCACGGGATCCATGAGGCTTCTACCAATAATTCGTACAAGTAGCTGCGGATTTGTGAGCTCGACCCATTCCCCTGTCCTAAGGGGCGCGACCCGAGTTCACGAGTGCGCCGGTCTGGCAGTTCAAGAACCTGAAGGTACGTGGAATCCTGCGTCTTGTACGCCTGTTGCTGCATCTTGACTGACTCGACTTGAAATTCTACTGCTCAGGTCTCAATGTAACGTTCATGACTCGATGTGATATCATGCCTGACAGCTGCATATGGTTGTCAAGACCGCAACACAGCCGCGTCGCTGCGATGCCTATTATCGCCTATTAATACTGAACTATAATTAAAGCCACCCGATCCCGTCCTCTCGAGACGTCGTTGTTGATCAGAAAGCCGAATAATGAAGTAGCCGCAGTTAACCTCGATGAAGCCTATGCACTGCCCGCCAGACCGCTCTGCAGGGAAACTTGTTCAGTCCGGAGGAATCACAGTAGTGCAGTTCGGTAATAAGATGACAAGGCATGTCTTCTCTTCTCGCAGACGCCCGTGAGACAGAAAGTGTATCATCCACGTAAGTATTCCCTGTCTGGGTGTTTTCAAATAGGATCTTCGACCCCAGATCCTGTCCGCCCAACGTCAATTTCAGGAATCCAAATACACATCACGTACTAATCGACAGTCAAGGGAAAACACGTTTTTTCAACGAGGCAAGTTTGCCATTTCGAGACGCTCGCGACCCCCCTGCTTTCCTGCGTACATTGACGGATCCTTGTTCATCGGATATGCTTGTGATTCTTGGCTGCCCACGCCAGCCCTTGCCTTTTGGATGGGTCAGAGTGGATGAATTTGGCCAAATTAGCGCAGACTTCTCGGGATCTGAAGCCTGTTTCTGCGAAGACCTATCACACGGCGGCTCTTTTCATAGACGCCCACCTGATTGTGGGATGCTGTGTTGTGCCAAGTGGCCTATCAGGAACGAGAATTCGGAAGAGAGTCGGGACGTGACGGCTGATAACCCAAGTACACCTTCGTCCTTATTATAAAGGCTACAGCTTTTGCGCTTCTTGATTCGGTCTCGTCATCGTACCTCGCACCTCTATTACACACCCCACTAGTCAATTACAGCTCTTGGATATCTATCGTATCTCTCTATTATATTATTTTTGTCTAGACTCTAGCCTCTGACTCGAGTCCTGTTCACACGTTGTGAGCGCTCGAGGGATAGTAATTTTGCTTTCACGATATGGTGAAAGCGAAGACGACTGGAACTGGTACCGCCCGAGGGAGAGGTACCTATAACACTGCCTGCGATGTCTGTGCCAGGAAGTGAGCTCGTCATCGTGTCTGGCAGCGTGGAAAAGTCGCTGATCATCGCGTAGGAAAACGAAGTGCGATGGCATCAAGCCTGTATGCCAACCATGTCAGCAGCAAGGCCGACAATCAGAGGTCTGTGTCCTTGTCTTTCTTTCCTTTCTCTTACACCAATGCTGACCATTGTCAATTGTAGTGTGCATGGACGAAGAATCCAGTGCGAAAGCCCCGGACGGAGCAGCACTTCGAGGCTATGCACAAACACAATGCGAATTTGGGAGCTAGCCTGAGGGAGTTCTGCAAATACGCCAACTATCTTGAATCGCTGCTGGACAACTGCCAGCAGACCTACCACCCTAATTCATGCGTGGACTTCCGCGTACACCGACCAGCCGATCCTGAAGGACTCTTAAACTCCTCTACCGACCTCGACTTGGATCTGTCGTTCATGAATGGCGACGATAATGATGCCAACTCGGACTCGGATCCTACCAAGGAAATTTGTCTACCCACTCAGACTTTGAAGGTATGTATCTTGGCTCTTATCTATCACTCCAGGGCTGACGGATCTTACTTGGTTGGCAGATCGAGGAAGGTGGCCTAATACACCATTACGGGAACACTGCCCCGTTCCGCTTCGAGCAGGTTGAGCCTCCTACTCAGCCCTCCAGATTTCCTGCCCTCGCAGCTAATCCCGATGCTACCTACGTCCTTCTCGTCGACGGCGTCAGCGAAGACAACGGCAATCCTGGTTTTGATTGGTCACGAAACCTGCCTAAGATCGCCGACCTAGATCGCAAATCTCATGACAGGTAAGGACCTTGCTTCACTATCACAGCCTGTTACTGATTATTCTCCTTCTCTTCAGAGCCCTCGACCTCCTCTTCAAATTCTTTACGTCATGGTGCCTACGTATCGTTCCCGCCCTCTTTTTGAGGGATATGTACCGTGCACTTTCCGTACCTCCAGGCTATCCACCCCCCAAGACGCCCCATTACTCGCCGATGCTGCACAATGCCCTGGTCGCTCTGGGATTGGCGTTCCTTGACGACTACAAGTACCGGGATTTGAGGGTCCGACAGTACTTTGCCAACACTGCAAAGAGCTGGATCGAGGCGGAGTGTCAGAAACCCAATCTAAGTGTCGTCAATGCCCTTGGTGTCTTGGCGAGCTTCCACAGCTCGCAGGGTGACCAGACATTAGGGTACTTATACTTCGGTACGCTCATATTTTGTGTCCGCTGGCATATTAGCATTCACACCTTATTTGACAGGTATGAGTGCCCGCATGGCCCAGGCTTGTGCGTATCCCTTCCCTTTCTTTATTTTGAACCTGAGCTGATCTTCATGTTCTTGAAGTGGGCCTCAATGTTGATTGTTCGCAATGGGTCAAGAACGGTCTCATCGACGAGTCCGACATGCTCGACCGACAATGGACCAACTGGACCACCTTCACCCAGGACGTGTGTTGGTCGTTGTACGTTGGCCGCGAATTCTGTCTATCGATACCTGGAAATGGCGACAAAGATGTCCCTCTGCCGTATGTGGACGAAGACGGAGACCAATTGCCTTGGGTCCACCTCCCATCCGGACTGGAGCCACAGCCCAATTACCTGACGAAGACCTTTGCCGCCTCCTGCGAGCTTTTGGTGGTATCTCGGCCCATCATGGAGATCATGTATGTTCTACGACAGACCTTCTGTGATACCTGACTGACGTCAAATGTAGCAATAATCTCAACCGCGCCAGAAGCCGGCAAGTTCCCCTTGACGAGCTGATCAGCGAGATGGAGTACGTGGTCTCCCTTGTTGTTCTCTTATATCTTGGCTCATGTCTTTGCAGTCTGAAGCTGAACACCTGGCGTAACGAGTTGGCACCAGAGCTCGAAATCACCGTCAAGTCGAGGTCGACTGCAACGCCTCATAAGCTGATGCTCCACATCGCTTATTGGTGGTTGTTCATCCTCCTCCATCGCCCCTTCTTCAGGAAGAATAGGCCGATCTACAGTACGGCCAGGGAGATCGACCACGTCAAAGTCAGTTCATGCTCATGTTGGTACCCACCTTTGCTTACATAATACATTTTAGTTGTGTCGACGTGCTGCAGAGAACATCATGGAGCACCTTGCAACATGGCGTTCGCTGTACACCTTGCGGTACTGCCCCATCACCCTCATTCAAGCCGTCTTCTCTACGGGCACGATATACCTGCTGAATGCTATGCAAGCCGGCTCAGGCGTCCGCATTGCTCAGAAGGAGCTTCAGCATTCTCTAAACCAGCAAAAACTGGTCATGCAGTACCTTCATGAAATCGGAAAGTCCTGGCAATGCGCTACCAACATTGCTGGTATTCTTGAACATCTGATGCATGAGCAGCTCAAGCCCATGCTGCAACGTTTACCGAAGCGGCCCACGTCATTGACGTCCAACACTCTCCGAGTCCCGGAAGTTGCGGGAGATGATGACGAGTCCGATGGCGGTTCACCCTCATTATCACGCTCTTCCTCCAAGGGCCATATCCGAAGGCACTCTTCCCTGACTCAGTCCAAGCCACGCCGCGTCTCCCATTCCCGAGTCCATTCTGTTGGTCAAGCTTCTCCGGCTCCTTCGACTCCTCCTGTCTCGACTTCTCCGACGATCATGGTGTCTGGTGTTTCCAGTGTAGAACAGATTGTACCATCACATGCCCCCTTCTCTCCGATCTCCTCTGTTCAGCCTGCGAGTTCCCCTATTGCTATCCCTCTCAAGCCGGCTTCTTCCTTCTCGTCCTCTTTCTCGTCCAGTCCGTCTTCGGCCCCCGATCTATGGGCATTGCGTGCACCCCCTAGTGCATTCACAGGTAGCCCGAGTCCAGTTGCTAGTCCCCTTGTTCCTACTTATGCCGCCCCTGCTTTTTCTCATCGCGCTTCGTCTTCGTTCCAAGGCTACCCTCAACCCTATGCGTTCACCAATTCTGACGATTCTTCTGCCTTGGCCGTCGGTACTCACGCTTTCAATGGCCAGGGCTCGGTTTCTGGACAGGCTCACGGTTACGACAACGGACATTCTCTCCACCCTTCTTCATCGACTCGTCTTTACCCAAACCGGGAGCTCGGGGGTTTCCCGGGCATGTTGGGCGGTCAGACCCTTCCTCTAGCGCCTTTTGCACCCTTCAGCATCGGCGACAGTGTCGCCCCTCTGGAGTCTATGACTTCCGAAGACGTTTTCTCCTCATTCGATACGGCTGGCCAGAACTACCTCACAGAAGGTACGACTTCGTTCGACAGCACATCTATTGTCGACAACGACACCAACATGGATGACGGAGCTTGGGATTTCTGGCAGAGCTTTGAGCCATGATCCGCTTTCAAACTTCCTCGCAACTCGACGACGTACGCACAACCACGCCTTTCCACCACCTCACCTCAAAGCGTCATTAGCCTCGCCCTTCTCATTTGTAATGGATGTGGTTCAGGCGTTACGGGTTCGCATGTATAATCATTATGCTGTGCAATATGATCTCGTGATCCCAGATGTCTTTGGCCGCAAGCTCTGCAAGACTTCCAAGCTTCCAACGTTCAACGTCAACTTTCGCCACGACGGTGCGGCATCATGCGACTTGAGGATATAAGTGCTATCGTAAGAAATCTCCTACACGACAGTCGTTCCTGTCTTTAATGTCGTACATCGCCACTTTGACGAATAGTCATTCTTTCGAGTGGACCTTTGGACCAATTTCGAACCTCTCCTCTTCTTATTCGCTGTCACCTGTGCCATACCAACACCACCACCGGAGCTATGGATGATGTCTCCGTGGAAAGAAGGGAGAAGACTGCCACTCTCTTCGGAAAGGACAGATTGGATAAAGAAAGTAAGAACAGTCGGGACAGAATTATTTTCTATTTTGAGTACCGACGTTGTTTATTCTATCTTCGTAGTGGGATGTCGCGTTTCATGTATCGTCCCTCGTAAGAAACCAGTAGACCAAAGCGTTAATATCAAACAAAGTGAAGCAACAGCGGTGGACTATATCTGAATGCGAGATGATTGTGGATGGCGATAGACTTCAAGTAAGTAGTCCTAATTGTCAGACAAACGAGGATTCAATTCCGAAGGAGAAAAGATGGATTTAGCTGCCAATTTGCAGTTGTCGCTATCGACAAGGCCTGCTATTGCCCATGGTAGGGGCCCAGCCTCCGACCAGTCAGTTCGACATCTGGGAGGCGTCGTCTTTACTTGACATTCCTTCCATCGTTTGTCCATTGTGACGAAACCCAAACAAAACCTGCTCTTCGAATGCCTTGGAAGATATTACAAGACTCTGAACAAGGAGTATCACTGAATCACATATACAGAAAAGGTGATCGAGACAGAGGACTAACCATAATGAACGGCTTACATTGGCTGGTCGTCAACTACGTACCACCGGGGCTCGTCATCGAGCAGAATCGTTTCCCAGACCTTGTGGATGAGGTTCATATCTTTCGCTTTCTCAATCTCCTCCTTGGTTTCATTAGTGGCAATATAGAAACAATTAGCAACCGTCCTGCGTCCACGCAGATTATATTGGACACAGGTGCGTCGAACATTTGGGAGCCTCTTCCTCATGGCAAACCACGCGTGATCTCTCCTGTTGTTCTCAGACAGCTTTCGGGAGATCTTGAGCTTGTCCGCCCAATCGGTCCTGTCGTGGTACGTGACGGCCCAACCGAAGACTTCGAGCTCGACGTGTTTTGACGGGTCGAGACTGAGTTTGAAGAGTTTGGGGGAGGGTGGCAGCTCCCATTGCTCGCCTTCCGGTCCGTCAATGTGTTGCGCTGAGGGCTCGGGCATTAGGAGTACCTGGTATATGAGGTGGGTAGCGATTAGTGACTAGTGACTTGCGAGAAGTAGGGGTGAAGACAAGGTGAAGAGTAAGTAATGGGAGGGCTCATTTCCGTTCATCTGCGTGGCCCAAACAATAACACGTGACCGCGATGAGCTTTCGGCGTCTTCGCCAGACGCGGTTTGAACTTTGGGCGCGACTCAACAATGTCAGCGATCTGGAGGTCTGAAATACGACTTCCAATGCCCATCTGTGAATGATGAAGCTGATTGATGCTTGCGTAAGACAAAAGCGCTTAGCTGGATATTGTCTAAAGCGTCAGACCCCGTCAAGCAAAGACGGCTGAGGTTCAAACATTCACTCCCGTTGAAGGCGACGAGACAGTGGACACGGAAGACTGTGTGTGATACCCAGCAGGATGGAACAGCCCAAGCAATGAGCCCGCTGACAGACCTGCCGTTCCAGAAGCTTGAGAAGACGACCACATATCGGTATGAACACTGTATATGATCAGCAAAAAATTCTTCTCACTCAACACGGAGGTGGTTGTGAATTCCAATGGACGATTGATCAGTGCAAGTTAATTATTGAACGAGCGGAAGACAGAAGCGGTAAAACAGCAACGGTCATGACATCTATCACCAACACCAACACCCATGGGTTGCATTTTCTACGTCGCCTATCACGCTCACAGAG
>NHYE01005182.1:0-15715 GCA_002938385.1 Gymnopilus dilepis | reverse complement strand
TGTGAGAAAACCCTGCATGGTGGCCGGTCTCTAAGTCAGAGAGCCACCATGCGAGATTTCTACGTTATCGACTCCTGGAGTCGTGGTAGACGCCCATCTTTGCACGACATTGCCATTCTTATCGACCAGGAACTTCTCGAAGTTCCACTATGAAAAGATCACAATATGAGACAAAGGAAACAGTGTTCAATATGTGCTCACCTTGATGCGAGTAAGTCCAAGGAGACCAGCTTTCTGCGACTTTAACCACTGGTAAACCTCATTCGTGTTGTCGCCATTCACGTCTGATTTCCTCATCAAAGGAAAGGTGACACCATGGTTGAGAGTGCAGAACTCCTTGATACCGTCGTCATCAGCTGGCTCTTGGCCACCAAACTGGAGCAATGCATTAGCTATCATAATAAAACCAGTCAAGTTCACCGACTTGATTGCAAGGGAATCCTAGAATTTCGAGGCCGCGATCCTTGTACTTGTCGTAAAGAGCCTGGAGACCTGAGAGATGCCATTGAGCCGCCTAGATGATTACTTGTCGAGCCAGATCGCACCTTTATACTGAGGCGTGAATCCGCTAGATAAGATACCGTCATTTTCCTGTCCAATGTAACCAAGTATCTAACACACCATTTGGAAGCAACGTTAACGATCAGCACTGTCTTTCCCTTGAGCTGAGCAAAGTCATACGTCTTGCCACCAGGAAGCTCCGCTTTCAAGGAATAGAAGCCGGTTTCGGAGGAGTCAGACATGGTAGAATACGTGAAGTGTTGACGGTAAAAGGTGTTAGTTTGGGCAAGCCGAAGAGATGTTCTGAGATAGATAGGAGACGGGTTACAGATATTTATGCTGTTCCGGAAGCTGCTGAGCAATCTCATGGGCGAAGGCGTGATCATCGGTGTGCTTCACATTTATGGTCTGCAATTCATTCGCAATCGCATATGCACCGCTGTACTTTTCCGCGTCGTTTTCGACATTTGAGGCGCGTAATCAGTGCCGGTTTGCCCGAACTCTCACGTTCCCCTCGCGTTCCTTGTCCACTGCCACAACGCTTCTCCGCCGGAGAGGGCCCAAACTGCGCAGCTTTCTCGCTATCTTCTGCTCTGTCCATGTCCATGTCACAAAGTCTAGTGACTATCATTCAAAGACGTACAATCATCATACCAGTCCAACGACAAACTGGAAACCATGCTTGTTACGCCCAATGTTACCCGATAAAATTAAAATATAAGGATAGCTTCCAGCACTTGTGAGAAGCCCTTCGTCTTCTCGAGTGCGTTGCACCCAGATCATCGTACACGATTGTCTAATACACGTGGAGGATTCTGCCAACAGGATGCTTCGAGTGCCTCATCTTGGGATCTTTGATACCCCAGCTTGACCCTCCTTCAACATTGCCTTGAAGCGCCGACGATACTGCCTATACCTTGCCCTTCTGAGCTCCAGACTGAGATATGCCAGCAAAGTCTTGTATTTTTCGGGCACTTTACTTAGAATATGATGGAATGCATGATAACCCAGCCTACGACATAATCAGCTTTGCCCCAATTTTTAAAATCTTCTGCCTTAGCAACATACCATAGAACGACGTCCTTATTGATTTCAGAGTTGGCGCGCTTCCGTCGGGCCTGTGCGCGAACTGTTGTATAGCTATACAAGATAGCCTGCTGAACAATGTCTTTTTTGGGGGGGAAGCGGGGTCAGATGGCTGATGCAATGGTTTGCCTGTGCACTCACTTCGAAGGAAACTGCCATCGCATCTCTTTTTGGGGGCCCAATCCCGAATATATTCGTGCATCTTCATGGCTGTCATGAGGAGATTCTGGTATATATTAAGATAGACAATGTGCTCCGGATTGAGATCCATATCGGAGAAGATTGGATGACTTTTGGCTTGAGCTAACCTTGAAAAATCCAGTCATTGAAGATGCCTAGTCTGTCATATACGTGACTTACTGAAGTAACTTGTAAGTAAAGGCCGCTCCAGGTCGGCGGCCTTTGTCAACGGTCATAGTACTTCGTATGCCTTTATATTGCTGAGTCCAAGCGTTTCAAACCCAGGTCAGAGAAAGACGAACCGTACGCCTGATACCGCGTATAGTCGACTGTGATCGACAGGTCCCTCATGTTGATCGAATAGCCGCACCAAGGGAATGCTACAATAAATTAGACAGGTCAGAGGACTTCTGAACACTGACCCAGATTATAATAGTCCTACTGCGCTGAGTGGGATCAACTACGTTAAGCACGTTGTCGCCGTGCTCAAAATTGGTTAGGGTCTTATCTTGAGCGATGAAGCATCCGTATTCCGGGTGGCCTAAAAGGGGATTTCTTTGTGAAGTAGTTGTAGGAACGCGGCAAGCAAATCAACCTTTTTTCATCGTCTCCAAGAACTCGGACGCCAACTCTTTGCTCGTCGATATATATAAGTAGTCATCGATGAGGCGGAGAAGGACCTGAAAAGCAGAGCCAGGTTGGATATCCACTCCGGCAAATAAATTTGCTTACGCTGTGAGAGTCCTCTCTGAATTTGCGGAATCGTTTCTCAAGGTCTCCGTAGAAAAAGGAACATAGAATTGACGAAAGTATGGACCCTTGCGGTATACCCACGACTTGTCGATAGTAATTCCGACCGATCTGAGAGGGTGCTCGAACGCATGAAGAAAAGGCAATAACAAGACGGCTCACCTTTACAATATTTTCGGTGATATGTTCCTCAAGAAGTTCGAGAACTTCCTGTCTTTGTGATAGTGTGTATACTACCTAATGTGAGGTCGATAGATCGTTAGTTGACTTTGTCTGAAGAAGGATTTCTAATAGTAACCTGATCAACGAAAATTGTATTGCGCAGCACATTAGCAAGATTGGCTGCCTGGCGCAGAAAGTGAGGATGGTCATCTGAAAATAGATTAAGTACAGAGCAGTGGAGCAGCGATGTCCAGACCTTCTGGGAATGCTTTCTTTACGTAGGTTCGTTTGATTTTTCCAGCCGAGACCTTGATCTGACCATATTTCTGAATCATATATCTATCCTGCGTATCTAGTGAGGCTATTGAAAGCAAAGCATGATGTCATGATACCTCTGATATGAGCTCGCGGAGGATCTGCAACAATTTTGTCTGTTCAATGGTGTCGAAACATGCCTGTACGTCAACTTTCACAAAGTAAAGCTTAGGCCTGGAGCTGTAGTGAGTCGATGCAAGCAACTGAGCTTTTGCAATGCTTACAATGCGTTGTTGGCATCTTGAGGGAGGCTTGTCTTGAACTCCTTTAGCTTGAAGTAGATGTCATCGGGGCCAAATATCGAGGCTCCAAGGCGCTCCGGTCTGGAGGTCTGTGGGCGGGGTTGAGGATAAGGATGTTGAAATTTGATCACGACATACTCGTTCATACCCGAGAATGGCGAAGGCGGCTTGTAGAACTTGGTTGATGGACTACTCGTTTTAGAGGTTCCTATGGACGGGCGATGGAAAGAGAGATCAAAGTACGTACGCGTCCAGTTGTTTCCTTTCTTCTCAGATTGACAATTGGCCTCACGCCTGTTTCTTTCGGTAGGAGTCGGACAAAAGAGAAGCCAAGCTTCCTTTGCCTCAGAATCTGAGCAGCCTCATCCTGACCTGTTATATGAATCATTCTTCGGGGAATGCAATTGAACAATCTCACGTCTGTCAGCTTCTCGAATGTAGTGGAAGTGAGGCGGTCGATCAGAGGTGCACATAGTAGCGCCCAATCATCGTGCCTGAAGTACAGTATCTGGTTGCGAAAAGCAGAGGAATCCGTGACATAAAAGGTGGTCTACAGAAAGAATTCAATGCTTGCGGGCGTAGTAAAGAGGAGATACGAACTCTCAGCAAGGGCATGACGAAGGAATCGAAATACCAGAAGAGAAAGTCTTCTAAAAGTTCTCGACGCTTCAATGAGTCAGAGACAGACACACGATCCTGATGGCTGGACGGGGACAGCCAGTCGCAGGCCGTTGTGCTGAAGTTCTGCAAGATGTGATGCAGGTTCAATGTTTCGTGCCGCCGGCAATCAATGAACTCTTTCACATCTTTGAAGGGAGAGAAGTAAGAACAATGCAACCACGTCATCAAGGACTGTCTCTTACAGCGAAAGACGAGCTTCAGGTTGGCTTTCGAGCCCCAGAAGGATTTTGGAACGACAGCATTGGTGACTAAAACGACGTATCGAAAGACCTGACATAATGATGTCCTTCACTTCAGGCAAAATAGAAATCGCACTGACTTCTTGATGACTACAAGCAAATTCGACGAAACGAGGTTTCTGCTTCGCGTACTTTTGCGCTTGAGTGGTCCCCAGAGCCATGATAGACTTTCCATTTGAGTCGACGGAGACATTTCCAGACGCTGGAGAAATTTGTGTTCGAAGTTGAATAGAGGTTTCTGACATCAACTCCTAAAGTGTACTTATGAGACGAAGAAGGGCAAGAGAAGGGAAATACGAGTACAAGGATGATACTATTGTCAAGATCTTTGACACCGGTGCTATTGACCTGAAGATTCGGTATGAAAACACAATCGAGTGATAGCCTGGAAAGCACGAGCCTTTGAGGGGCAGGCAATATCTCGAAGGGGCATGTACCCGCATCTTCCATGGCGTAATATCAGTCTTTCGAGCATAGGTTGGATTTCCTTGAGTCTTTTCGGTGTCTTGCACGATCCTTTCGCCTGTTGAAATCTCATTAATGGCCATGTGCGAGTGAATTGACAAGACCGGTTGAATACCTTGATTTCCGGCTCTCGATCCATATAGTCTCCGAAGCTGAAGGCAGAACTTTTCGAAGTACGCGAATGGAATGGGTTGCTTAACCCATACTGCCGAGCAAAGATGTATTTAGAGAGGTGCCTAGCTTGATCTGCTTTTTGGCGAGCGTCTGAAACGTCGACGGTATTGCTCTTTGCCTTGCCACTCTTGAGGTACGGAGGTTGAATTCGATTAAGCACATCTACACCGTCACTTAGCATCAATGCATGGTCGAGCGATGAAACTCATTACGTTGAAGCGGGAGACCAACAACCATATGATTGGAGTGTGGTACAAAGCTGGGCCTCGAATAAAAAAGCCGAACTCGGATAAAATTGATCTTCGCTGGCGGGAAGCTGAAATTCAATCTGGTCAGAGAAAAATGCTTATGTTCCGATGATGCCTAAAACCTTGTGCCTAAGGTATTACTTTGAGGACATGCATTCGTAGACGACTCAAGCTTTCGTCTCTTCCTAGATTTTTGCTCTGTGTCTGTCTCGTTTAAAGGGCGCTTGCAATTGACGCGCAAAACCTTAATGTCGTTAACCTGGGGAATGGCATGTATTAGAGGCTCTCCAGCTAGCTGGCAGAGGGAGCCGTTCGGGAGAGACACGAAGATTGACGTCTGAGTTAACAGATGAATCATGGCATCAACCCCAATTCTGCATGAATCGACTTATTGATATTTCGCAACATAAACCTCTGCCAGAAACTTGCCTTCTCAGCAACATTTCCCATTCTGGTGCTTGAAAAGCGGTGACGACGGTGTTCACGAAGTAGTTTGTGATACCAGGCCTGCCACCGCCATATTTGCCATTGTCGCCGTAGAACGACGCCTTGCAAGATAGTCATTTACTCAAAAGCGACCTTTCGAAGAATTGGCTCTTACTAGTCGATAACCGGCTGTGATTATGTTTTGAGGACGTCTGCTCTTGAGCAGACGCAGTTGAGCCTGGTCTAAGACCTTCTGAGTTGGAGATAATCTGACAAGAGGATACCGAAGGAGAGGACTTACTTCACGCATCTCCAGCTCTGGAGGAACATGTTCGAATTTTGACTGATGGTCCACGTCGCTTGTAGCGACGTAGGTGGTATTGAGGAAGTCTGAGAAGCCCTCGTGATGGTTCAGATCTTGTTCATGAGGTCCTGCGCCAGGACTTTGCATTATGTCGGCTAGGTAGCCCTGGAGTTCCTGGACCCTTGGGAAGTATTTGTTCAAGACCGAAGCTCCGTCATACGGAATGAGAGGTTCCGCCATCTTGTTTTAAGGTTTGGTACGGGTCTAAGGTTCAGGCCAACTCAGATGACTACCTAACGGGAGAAGAATAAATGTTAGAATGGGCGGAGGTTCAAGAACATAGCACTTACATTAGTCACAGGGAGTAGGTTCTGTTCAAGCACCGTTGAACTTGAACGCGTTGTCACAGAATCACGTGACGTGACGTTTGGTATCAAGGTCGTTGATAAGATAAGGATGACGTCTCCAACTTGTATTGATCTTTCAGTTCGTCGGTGTCATCGAGCAGCATCCCAATATTCCCGCTGCAAAATGCCTTTGAGGGTTGGATATGGTGAGTATTTGTACTTTTTTTTCTGCTGAGGCATTGACATGCGGCTCAACCTAGTCAGAGAGCACTTTTCCAGTCCCCTCCTTCAATTCGCAGAGCAAGATGGAGAGCAGACGTTTTCTCTCGTTGAATGTCCCAGTAAGCTTGCCACTATACTGAGATTGGCAGGGAATTGACGTTAAATGGACATAAAACAGGTGGGACTGGACAGCTTATTGCTCGCTTGACGAACGATGAAATCGATGTTGCAATGTAGGTGGGCCCCTGTAATCAGAAGCCTGCGTTACTCATGACGCTCAGTGCACTCACGGATCCATTGATCTCTGGGATTGCAGGAGGATCTAAGGCATACAAACTTGTTGGCAGCTTTGTCTCTACGCCATTGAACTGGTAAGAGGTTCATATTCAACACGTTCGGCATATGTATACCTTACAAACCCAGGGCTGTCATCACGGGAACGAACTCGAAGTATAACAGTATAGAAGACTTGAAAGGGACGACCATAGGAATTTCGCGCTATGGAAGGTGCGTCTCGCTCCCCAGTGGCCCTTTGTAGCAGGGTTGACCATATGTCCTCACAGTGGGAGCTACACAATGGCCTATGTGATGGCTCTACAACAAGGCTGGCCGACGGAGGACCTCAAGTTCAAAGGCATGAAGCTTCATTGCTGCATCTAACGCGATATCTGAAGGACGACTATCAGTGAACAATGATATTCGCGGCCTTATCGATTCCGTCAACGATGGATCTACGAGTGCCTTCATGTGGGAATGGTTCACTACTAAGCCCTTCGTCGACGCTGGAGAAGCTCGCTTTGTCAGTCATCAGCTGCTAGAACTTGGATTATATGCTAATTTTCGTGCAGATCGGCTCTGTACCAACGCCATGGCCATCTTGGTTGATCGCAGCACACCCCGAGCGTGCTCAAGCAAAGGACCTCTCAGCTTTCCTCGATGGACTAACGAAATTCGTTAACGAGTTCAATTCACCAGATGCCCGCGCAACCAAAAATATTCCCTTCATTGAATCGAAGTTCGGATATCAGAAAGCAGACATAGAGGCAAGTATTTCTGGGGTTTATTTACCCATGGTGGGCTCACAGATATCTTCTTCCAGGCTTGGTTGAAGACAGTCAGCTACCCAAAGAATTGCTCGGAAATACCAGCCAGTGTCATAACTGATACACTGAGGTGATTGTCATGCCCATCTTCCTCTCTCAAGCACTTGTTTGACTCAAGAGATCTTCAAAGTGTCCTGGAGAAAGCTGGCGTTGTCACTAGACCAGAGAATGGATTTGACATCGACACATTTGTCAACAGGAATGTCGTCAAATTGACTTGAAGGAACAGAGAAAGAGCAGCCCAGTATCGAAGTCTGACTCAACACTGATGAACAAAGAAAAATCCGCTTTTTGAGACATGTTTATGAAGTAATTATTATGTACAGTGAGATGATTGCAAGAGAAAACAGACTTCCTAGTACTAAAGCCAGACCAGAGAGGGAGATGGAAATGCAGGTGAGGTGGATACAAAAGCAGAGCAAGATAACATCGAGGACTAAGGATATCTGGGAAGTTGGTCACTTTTCTCTTCACTCTTTGACCTCTTCAATGAATCCAGACTTGATCGCTGTAGGTTCCGTTGACTGATCGAACAACGCTTCACCCTTCTTCTCGGCCTTGTTCAGGAAACCTAAGAAGCGAAATGTCACCAGGAAATCCCATTTGGCAAATGGGTATGTCACTGTACCTTTCATCTTCTTTTTGTGTACTCGTTCTCTTTCGTCATCGATTGCCTTTAGGCGAGCGATCTCCTGATCAACCATAGGCGCATCTGTGAAATTTCATGAATGAATGATTCAGGATCGGATAGCATGCATCGTGCCTGAGGGATTCTTCTTCTTGAGGTCTTCCAAAACCTTCAAAGCCTTTTCGAAGAAGCCCTGCTCTCCCAGAGCCTTCCCTTTCCTGAACATAGCTTTGTAGTTGTTCTCGTTTTTGGCCAGTGCCTGTAGGGATTGCATCAATACAAAAGTATGCCGAAAGACAGAACACGTGTATGCCCACTTTATCTGCTGTTTCTACAGCGCGTTTCCAGTTCTGATTCTTCAGATGGCAGGCGGACATGTTGGCGTAGATTTTCTCCACAATCTCATCGACCTATTGTCCGCGTTATTGCCGGGAATCAAATATTTGATTCACCAGTGGAACACACCTCCGTCTTTTCCTTGATTTTACCACCGTCTGTTGGATCAGACGAGGAAGCTGGCTGAGGAGCAATCCCGATGCTTTGTAGCGCATTCCTAGATTATAGAATTAGCATCGGGCCACTCGAGGGAGCAGCCAATGAGACGGACTTGTCTAATCCTAACAGATACATCAGCGCCTAAATGAAGCAACCAACATCCATATGAGTTCAGGGCATCAATGTAGCATGATTAGCACGATTACCTCATGATAGGATTTCAAGGCTGTTGATGAGAGTTAGAACACTGCGTAGACTTTCTGAGAGAATAGAGACCGACCATCCTTCACATTCCCCTGCTTAAACGCCTCGTCTGCAGTTTCCTTCTTCTGCTTGGCAGTGGCAAGCTTTTGAGCAGTGGCGGAAGACAGATCGTCAGACATTGCGCGTAGCGGATGAGTTTGAGGGTATTATTGGAGCAAGATGGACTTCGAAGAGCAAATGAACGACAAAAAGGAGTATGTTCGACTATAACAATGCCCCGTTAATATTATCGCGTGGGGGGCTGTGCTATCAGTGTGTGTATGTTTGGCGCCGACGACCAGCGGTGCCCAGAACGACGTCGTCGTTGTCCTGCTCAGGCCCAACAACTACCATGCCATTGCTCGGCACCGTCATTGGCTTCTCATTCGCCGGCCTTGCGGCCAGAATGGGCCAGCTCAGCATCCAAAACAGAAATCTTTATTCAAGTGCGCAACAATGTCATAATTCTCGTTTCAACGCCATGAATTAACAATTACTTGCACAACTTCTCTAGACCCTGGAGGCCACCTTTTAGCAATGGGTGTATTCGGCTACGCGGGATACCTTGCACACAAATGGGAGACATACTCAGGTCAGCTACTGGCTGAGAAGAAGAACGAGATCAGAGAGCGGAGGGAGCAAATGGCTGCTAAGTTCGCCTCTCAGCAAGAGAATTCGGAGTAGGCACTTTTGGCCTTGGATATATTCAACGTGGTATATACCGTGAGTCGATCACGCTTCTTCCCTTAATTCATTGCGCTTACCAGAAAAACCCTTTGCTACAGGGACTAGAGCACGCGTATTCACTTTGAGCAAAATAATAGACATAAACGACTCGAAACCTTCTGGAGCTGCTCCTTTGGCCATTTACATGAAACTCGCCTGCTTGTCAAAGGTTTGTGGAGCCTTTGGTGCTACTTGGGCTCGTTCGTCTCGCGTATTCGTTGTGTGTTTACAGAAGCGACCGCACACGGCTACGTGTTGATACTTTTATCCTTGCAGCCCAGGGCCGCTAGCCGCTACAAGAAGACCTGTTTATTACCTTTGCCTCGGAACTCGATTGGGTCGAACACGTTTTCAGACCCACATATGATATTCATCACACAACCGCCCAGGACATAATTCGCCGCGTTCCCTTGCCTGTCTTGCCTGCCTTGCTGGTATATGCGTAATTCTGTCATCCTGACTGCGCATGGTATTTTCAGCACCTTGACTGTCCTTGCTGGTCGGAAGTCGTCAGTCTGAAAAGCGCTGAGGGACGCCCGCGTTTTCTCGGTTTGAAGTCTTGACACCGGGATCTCAAAGGCACTTACTTATCCATCGACTGTGATACATCACCGCTCAAGGCTGAGCTGTGCATATCCACAGTATAATTCGAACTCTGGACACCGCAAGGGTACTCTTGTCTTTGTACGTACCTATCCTGACCATCAAGAGCCAACGCTTCGGTAGCGGAAATGCGGAACCCACGAAGAGATCTGAGTGAACGGGCTCCTACACATGTGCCCTGCCTCCGAATTGACAAGGCATATGTGGCAGACCTCTGTATCACGCAGTTGACTTACCCCTTCTGCTAAAGAGGGGGTGGCATCGAGAGATCGTAAGTAATTACCGCTGTGAACCCGTTCGAGATCGAGAGGTGTGGCGATGAATTGCAGGTTCCCCTTTCACTTGACTGTGTTCAAGTTACCGGAACCAGGCTGTAACGGACACAGCGAGGCTATTGCGTGTCTTGAAGCGTGAATTCTGTGCCGAAAACCCCGCAAAACCCTTAACATTGTAGAACGGTTATGGTGCACCGAGAGATCCTGCACATCGACAGCAGCTACTGCATGCTTTTTGAGGCGTGAATCCTGACTCCTGAGCCGAACAACTCGCATACCTGCTACCCTCTGTCGGAAAGTTATACTTCACCAAAAATGCAAGTAGACCAGACGGGTAGGAGCAGAAGATGTGATTGATTCGAATTCACAGACCTAGGGCACAGACAGTCGAGGCACAACACACTAGAAGCCAACTACATACATACTAACGCAAGCAACACCGGCATCAACGGCGGCTGAAATAAAAACAGGGAGGGGAAGATGATGAAAAGCATGTGTAGAGTAGAGAAGATAAGATTTTTCGAATTGTAGCTCGAATGACAAAAAAAGAGGTAGATACTAGGAAATATAAAGGGAGGGAAGAAAAGAGACTACACTATGAAATAGCACACACACAACAAGGAAACACAGCACGAGAAAGAGGAAGAGCAAGTAGTCGTTATTGAGAAGAAAAAGAAAAGACAAATAGAATCTATATGACACAAAAAAGCCAACCAACGGGCGTAAAACAACAACAACAGTAACAGCAAAACAGCGGGAAGAGTGAAAATGAAACCGAGAAACACAGTGTTGTGTGAAGTCGAGAGCACGAAGGCGGCGAGCCTCTGCCCTGTCTGGTCCTGGGCGACTGCTGGAGATGAGGGGATAGGCGGATGGAAGATAGGGTGGTGTTACACGCTCGTCCAAGCGAACAATTTCCGAGAGATTCAATGAGAGTAAGACAGAATGAGACAGAAAGAAAAAGACGAAACGCGAAGCGCGAAGGGGGGAATCAAGGTGGATTTGGATGGATGGAGGGGGGGAGAGGGGGAAGAACGTGAATGTGAATGGATGTCCCAAGTGTGTGATGGTCCGCAGAACCAGTCGGTTAGTCAGAAATCAGAAAGAGGATGGGGAGAGGGTGGGTGAGCAATGGTAATGGTAATGTGAATTCAATGAATGAGTGAGTGAGCGGGCAGAAGTCAATGCGCAAATCACATGGAGATAAGAGATGGGAATGACGAATGCAATGCGAATGGGGGATGAGGTGAGAAATCAGAATGATAATGAGTGTGATACGTTCATGTAGGGGCATAAAATGAAGAAATGCCAATGTATGAATCAATGAGTTGATGAGAAATGCAAAAATGAGCGTGACGAAGTTTCAGAAGAGTAGTAAATAAGTGCTACTCTGCGATGTTAAAAGAGTGTCAGGAACTGGGAACTGGTGGTGGTACACGAGAGACAATGAGATGGAGAGATGAGTAGGAACATTCCAAAAATGAAAATGAATGAATGAGGGGACACAGAATCAGTGAGTCAATGAATGAGTGTGAGTAAGGGTGCAAGGACTCCTGGAACGGGTAATCCCGTCCACAGTGTAGCACAGAAGAGTATTCCACAAAAAGAGCGTAAAGCGCGGACGGACGAGGGGGTGTAAAAAACCTGTGTGTGTAAGGTAGGGTAGGGTAGGGTAGGTGGATGGATAAGGGGGAGCGGAGATAGAGACCAGCCCACCGCATCGCAAGAGAACACTAGAGTCGAGTCGCAAGATTAGACGTGTGTACGTGTGTGTATCCATAGTTTTCGCCAGAGAGAGGAGAGGAAGATGCAAATGCAAGGGTTGATATGTCGCATGAAGGAGAGGTGTAGGTGCCAAGGTGATGTCAGTCGGTGAGAGATTAGAGGTGATACGGATACGACAAACGGGCGAAGGCGGAGGCGGAAAAAAGGAGACTAGAGGAGATATGGTACACGCAAGATCCAATGCAAATGCAAAACTAGCTGCTGCTCGGCGGGTCGCGCAAGTGAACGGGTGAAGGGAAGAAGGGAAGGGGCGCATGCTATATACATTTTGGGGTGCTCGAGCAGCTGGAAGTGAGGATTAAAATGTATGTCGCATGTAGTATTGTCGGGCTGAATAGAGCGGTGATGATGATGAGAGCGAGAGGGAAAGGGTAGAGAGGGAGGAAGTTGCACGCGAAGGGGATACGGTGCGATGGAGGGTGCCACTTATATGATGCGGTTGTGGTTGCGGTTGTGCGGGGTAGGCAGATGAGTGGCTGAGGACATTGAGCAAGGTTAATGATGATAGTCGAGATGCTCAATAAGATAGGGGGTAGCGGGTGAGGGTGAGATATGGTGATGGTGGTGGTGATGAGTGTGCTTGGTTGGTTAATGTAGTGCTTTAAAATATTTCGCCTCAATCTCCATCTTGTAATTGCTCGAGGCAGTTGAGGGGGTGGGTTGGGGTTGTTGGTGTTACAATTGTATTGAGTCGAGTCGAGTCGAGTCGGGTTGAGAAAGATGTGAAAAATGTAGAGGTTCAGAGAGTGAGTGATGAGCAGGGTCAGGGTCGAGTCGGTCAAATTGGTGTTGTGTCGGTGTCGGTGTCGGTTGTGTTACATCGGCGAGCAAAGAAGATCTTGTTAAAAATCTTCCATCCCGCACAAAAAAGAGATCTTCCTTCAAACTTCAAACTTCGAGATTCATTCGTTCATTCCAGATACCAGCCTGTCTTGTTGTCTTTTGCATTCCTATTCCGTCCTTCTTGGCGCGTCCGTCGTCCTTTCGTCCCGTAGCACGCTTGGGCATCGGACAACGGGCAGGAGCTAGTGCTTAGCCCAGCAGCCTTTATTCAAAGCAGCTGAAAAGCGCTCCCAAGGCACCGCGGGCTAGAGCTCACGCCCACCATCGACATCCCGCCCTCACCTTCCCCCTCCGCATCCGCCTCCTCCCCGGGCGCGACGAGACTCCCAAAGGAGATCCGCCGCGCGGGCCCACCCCCACCGAGACGGCGCACCCTTCTGAGCGTGCGGACGCGTTGGGTCGAGGGGGATGACGGACACGGCGAGGACGGGGAGGAGAGCAGGGTCGGCGCGGGGGAGAGCGGTGGCGGTGGGGAGGTGGGGAGGTCTAGGGCTGGCGCGAGAGCCAAGGAAGGGGAGAGGGCGGGGACGCGTGGGGTAGGCAGGCGGGACTTGGTAGGCGAGTGCGCATGCACATGCGCGTGCGAGGGGGCGAGGGAAGGGATGAACGTAGTCGTCGGCGCTTGGCAGTGAACGGGCGAGTCCACGCTCATGGCATTGGCATTGGCATTGGAATTGCTATTCCGAAGATGCGGCAACTCGGCCCCAAACATGCTTGGGTTCCTCTGCAGATTCATAGGCGCTGGCCGGGGCCGAACAACAGACGCGTGCGCGTCCTTGTCCTTGGCCGTGGCTTTGTCGCTCGCCTTGCCTGTCTTGCTTGCCTCCGTCTTATGGCTATTTGAAGACGCCTTGCTGCTCTTCAAAGGTTTCGGGCTGCTCTTGACCTCCACACCGCTTTTCGCCTTGATCTTTGGCGACATCAAGAGTTTATCCTTCGCAGGCGGAACGGGCGCCTTGCTGACGACAGGCGAAGACGGGACCGTATCAGTGCCCAGCCTCGCAGCAGGCGAAGACGGCACAGAAGACGCAGGCGGGGACGACACAGGGCTACCCATCGCAACAGCAGCAGGCACCCCAACAGCCGTCTTGGTCTTGATCTTTTTAGCACGCCGGCTTCTCGCCTTCTCTTCCTCATCAGACGACGGATATGAGCCCGAGAGCTTCCTTTCGTGCACGCGATCGGCGGCTTTGGCTTCCTCCCTTGCCTCCAGGGCAAGCTTACCATAGGACGGCGCCCTTTTGTAGCCGGCCCTCTGAGGCGGGGGCGGGGGCGGTGGGAGGACGTCCTTCGGCGGCGGGGCAGGCGGGGTGGAAGAGGAGAAGGACTCCGAGCGCCGGATACGCTGCACGCGGGGGTCCACGAGCATGCCGTCACTGCTGCTGCTGTTGC
Source organism: Gymnopilus dilepis (assembly GCA_002938385.1). Taxonomy (NCBI): domain Eukaryota; kingdom Fungi; phylum Basidiomycota; class Agaricomycetes; order Agaricales; family Galerinaceae; genus Gymnopilus; species Gymnopilus dilepis. Next base: position 1,280 of record NHYE01005182.1, on the reverse strand, counting down.
TGCTGAACAACGTCCCGGAGGACATGGTCGACACGGAGCGCTGCAGCCGGGGGGCAGAGGAGAGCGAGGAGAAGCTGTTCAGGGTGGACGAGCTCGGAGTGGAGGGGTTCATCAGGTTCATAGCAGGGCCGTCGGAGGAGTCGTCGCTGCTGTGGGCGGCTTGGGAGGAGCGGGGGATGCGAGAGTAAGGGTGATAGCTGGGGTTGGGAAAAATCCGATCAGAGCGTTGAAGTCTGCTGGAGAGCCTATGGATGGGTGATGAGAACGACCCGGATACGGAAATGAAGATGAAGCAGAGATATGGATACGCTATCGAAGGAAGCAAGGTGGCTTACCGCGCAATATTCGCATTGTCCTTGAGCTCCGCAGGACTAGGCTTGATGAAATCCATACTCGACTGCCTATACGGCGGGCGACGCGGGCCCACAGAGGACGCACTAACGATGGGCTTCTCCTCCCCATCCTGGAAGTACGCATAGTTCTCCGAATCGACGACCTCGACCTCCTCCTGGATGACATGGCGGCGGCGGGCGGGGGCAGCGTCTTCCTTGGCGCGGGAGCGAGCGAGCTCGAGCAGCTTGACGCGGGTGGCGCGGATGGAGTGGGGCCAGTCGAGCGGGCCTTTTGCGTGTGCGACGCCGCGGGCGATCTTGTCGAGGAGGTTGGAGGGCGGGACGGGGCCGTTGAATGGGGTCAGAAGGTGGGCGGGAAGCGCGTCGAGGGTCTGTGGAAGGAAAGTAAGAAGACGCGGCGGGGGAGAAAAAATGGCAGCAGGACTTACCCTGGAGAGGAGGAGGACCTGGTCCTGCTTCCACTCAAACTCGAGCTCGTCGGCATTGGAGCTGTTCCAGCTGTCCGTGCTGTTTCTGTTCGCTGGGTAGAGCACCGGAAGGGACGGAGAAGGACAGCTGCGGGGCGTATGGGGGGACGCGGCGGAGTTGAGGGAGAGCAAAGAAGAACGGCGACGGGGGAGCGGGGGATGGGGCGTGATGATGGCGAGGGGAGTGAGGCCCGTGCCGCGGCGGGACTGCATGGCTGGGCCCTCAGTGGGAGAGGAGAGAGAGAAAAAGAGAAAAAGAGAGAGTGCGCGGTGGGTCTGCTGCTCTGCTGAGTGCTGGGATGGACCGACAAGACAAGGCGCGTACCAAATCCTGCGCGGGTATGCCTCCCTGCCTTTTTCAATCTCCGCCTGCCACGTATGGAAACTGTCCTTCTTTCGCTCCTTGCGCTCGGGCCTAGGGTTGCGTATAAAAGTCAAGGGGGTGCATGTAATTATGTAA
>NHYE01005181.1:0-15707 GCA_002938385.1 Gymnopilus dilepis | reverse complement strand
GTGCGTAGCGAGCCTTCTCACCCGCAGGCCGGCGGATACATATTAGTAATACAGACTGCAAATACCTGTACATACAATTTCTTTTACATAAAATGTCCCATTCACAGAGGTGTGGAGAGCAAAAACCAATAGTATGGAACACAGACAATGTTATGCCACCTTCAGTAAAGGCGGTGAGCACCGATAGGCGTGCGTCGTGAGGATAGATGTTGGGCGTTTGAGAAAGCATGTGAAAGCAATACTGATAGCGAGTGCGGGGATTGCATAGCAGGAACATGATGTCGGGGCAAAATGATAAGATGAATGTGGAAATCCGGCCGAATGAGGTCAATGGGATCTGGATAACAATGAAAGGGCGTGTGCTGCGTCCCGAGCTCTAGAGTCCATATTGGGAAGAGATGCGAGTCGTTCTAGGCCGCAGTCATCATCGTCGTCATCATCCCGGACCTCATTTTCATGATACGCATATGCAGGGGCAGGAAAATGAGGCTGTTTGAGTCGCGACCAACTCCAGGTCTGCCAGTGATCGGTCGATGATCTTGTCTTATGAAAGCAATCAGGATGAAAACGAAGCATGTAGTCATCGAGCGTTGCATCCGACTGTCGGGTCTCCAGAGGTGATTGAATGGACAACGGAGAGGATGACATTGCGTAAGGGGGAGACTGCGGTTCGGCGGACAGTTCAGAGCGGTGTTCCTCCTCACTGTCGGAGATATCAAGCGAGGGCGGCGTACCAGAATCGCGGCGTGTAGGACGGGGGATTGGACTCCTGGGCGGCCTGTACGGAGTGGAAGGTGGCCGGCGCTGGTGGCAAGATAATTAGATCCATACACTATGATGCATGTCTGGAGAAAGGGCATACAAAATTCAATACAGGACTTGCAGCTTTAGCTTTCTTCTTAGTAGCCTTCACACACCTTGCACGGTGATTGCGCCAGTGAAAAGTGTCGAAAGCACTTTTTGAGGAAAGCTTGATCTTTTTATTACACTGCCTGCATTCGACGTACGAGGGACCGAGCACAAGAGCCAGGGGATCGTTCAGAAGGAAATTTTCTCGTGCTCTTTCCGCTGGAGTCTTCATGCCGTCCACTTCGTCACTGAGAATAAGAGTTCAAGATCATAAAGCGGTGAGAGGGATTGAAGAACCCTTACTAAGAGTCTGCACCCTGCGGCATGACATGTGCCAACGTTTCTTCTTGTGGGTCTACTTCTGTCTACTTCTCGTTGGACAAGGTAAAGTGACGTCGGAAGAGAGGTTTGCAACATTAGAACACTCACGAGCGTATGGAAGAAGAGGGGAAAAGATCTAAGTTGAAACCCTGCAGACACTGCCTTGTGAGAAAGGAAGAGGGTAAGGAAATGGAAAACAGACCGAAAAAAGGAATGATAAGTCGCCGAGGGATGCCTAAGTATCTGCACAAAGAATTGACATGGACCAAGGGGTGAGCGGCATTGTTCAACCACATAAATTACGAGGGGAATTACCTGCTGAGCGTCAAGGTGTGTGTTCTTTCGAAGTTGGAAGTGGTGAAAACCACCATCCCGGGAGGGGCCACAGAAGGAGTGTTTGCATCTAATTGATATCCTGAAAAGTCTAATGAAGAATGGAGGAGCTGACGGCATCCTCCGCACGGCTGCCGAGGGCCAGACGGCTGTGTGGCCACGGGCGGCCAGTCCGGTAAATGAATACTTGGGCTGAGAGGCGAGCCGAGTCCTAGGTGTCTGGGTCGGAGACTTGAATCATGGGGTTATTACCACCGCCGACCCTGGAGGATCCTGTTTGAATACGGTTGAAACGTTGAAGCTGATGTTGGTCAGGCAAATCGGCAATTAAAGATTAGAAGCAACACGATGAATTAAAGTAGTCCAAGAACAAAAAAAGAAAGAAAGAAAGAGATACGGTACAGAGATGTTACAAAAAACAGACGGCGAGGATTGCATTGGTGAGATGGCGTTTAAGACCTGTCCTTTAAACTCTCTTTGAATCCTCGAACAAACGAATGGAAGGGAAGCATAAACCACCCCATGACAGTGTTAGGAGGCTCTATCTCGGCCGGAAGATAGGACGACCTTCTTTGACGGGCGGAAGGCCGCACATCTTCATCTAGGATTACCTCGGGTTCTTCTCGAGGGCGCTTCGTCCCCTGCGGTGAGGGGGGATGAACGTAGTCGGCTACAACAGTTTCCTCCGTTGACACTGTAGACGGGGCCACCGAGAACCGAGAGGGGAATGGCACAGAATTTTTGTCGTTCCCCTTTGTCATGGGCACATTCCTGGGGTTGGATGGTGAGCAGGGGACCATCAGAGGAATACATCGAAACGCACTTTGAGCAACGGGATTTATGCTCATCCCATTTAGTGAGATTATAATCGCCGTCGCCTTCAAGATGAACGCTGGTTCCGCAGAAACTGCACTCAACCTGTCGAACGCCGAAAGACTTGACTTGCTTGTCGTTGACGAGAAGGAGCTTACGCTTAGCGGCCGCAACGCGGTTACTCGGACTGTTGACAACCGTCAATTCGTTTGGAATGGTAGCCCGGATGAAGACATACACAGCATCGCAGCACTTGTTCTTATGTTTAACCCAGTTCCCCGTAGCGTATGCATTGGACTCGGAGAGACTGATCCAATTCTGGCATTTTCGACAAAGGGCACGGTGCTTGTCGAGACTTTGGATTTGCTTGTCAGCTTCCAAAAACTCCTTTCTCTCTGCTTCGGTAGGACGACGAGCAGGGGTGGCCAGTGTCCCTGAAGGCATTTCAGTGTTAGAGGACGCGAGCTCCTTGCTCTCGGATGACTGTTTAGAGTCACTGTGCGGCGGAATCAGATAAAGAGTAAAAACGCTGTCTGTGGTACTGACGGGATGACCTTTGCTGGTTTCAAATCACAACGGACCCTGTGGATCTCCCAAGGGCGGACTGAATATGTCTGTTTGCGACCAAGATTCACTGTCTTTCCGCATCTGATGCATTCTGCAGAATGGGCCTCTAATTTGCCGCATTCTGGTTGGTTTCTGAAATATTCGATGCGTTCACCTTCGTTGCGTCGAATTCTAGTGGTACTGATAGCTGAATCCGCCATTGATGCGCCATCATCCAAGTCGTCATCTCCAGCGACGGATTTTCTGTCGTAAACATTGGATGAGCTGGAAAAGGGAGCGGAAGAAGTGGAGAGACAGACGCTTTAGACTTCGGTTTACGAACTACTGCAGAACCTGATTCCCGCTTACTTCCAGACTCAGGGGAATTGGTATTTTCATCCAAATCTTCGCTATCAGGCGCGGGTGTACTGCACGAGAGAATGAGAAGAGCGCGTAAGAGACGCGTCGAAGGAGATACGCACGCTCTGGACTTGGGCCTGGGCAAACTGGCCGATACAGATTCTGGCTTCTTACGTGCAGACGGAGGTTTCTTCGGGACACCCTGTTGCATGGAGCTCACAGACGAAGTTGTGCGAATATGCGATGGCCTTTTCACTCCAGCTCCGGAACTCTTGGATTCTTCGTCCGAGTTTCGTTGAGATCGCTTCGGGGACGGACCTGGAAGGCTGAATTGTCTGTCAGAAACAGTGCATTTCTTGACTAATAGACTTACTTGACATTGACTTGCTTTGGACGCCTATCCGCAGGAGTCTGCTGTGCATATTACAACTATGAAAAATATAATGGGGATGTATGTGCTTACTTCACTGTCAGACTTCTTAAGCGTATTCGCCTTCCTAGGCGACTTCATGTTAGTATTAGGAGGTCTAGAGGTAGAGCTAGATTCGGAATCAGATCTGCAAGTAATGGTGTCGGTCGCAATTCAGTCAGTCTTGCAGGAAGAGGACGGACTCAACGTTGGATGTCGTGCGTTTTCTCTACGACACCTCTTAATGAAGAACAGGATAATAAGTTCGAGATGTTGACCCACCTTCTTCCTTTCCAAATATGTGACAGGGTTAAGAGGGCCACTGTAGTGGACAATGAGCAATGTGGGGCCAGCATCAAATTAATGGGAATCACCGTTCCGGAGAGGACAATGGGCTTTCCATGACTAAAATGTGTCTAACAGAGACGAACCAAAACAAAGAAGAAAAGAATGTGAAATTATATGGATATCGAACGGAAAGGACTGGAGGTGGACACTGGGACGGCCTCTACAAGGAGACCGTTTTTGCCAACTCCCACAGCAACCTTGTTGTCAACACAAAACGATATTCAAACTCCGACAGCCAAACAACGCGTACACGCGTTTCGATCGCGCCTCATTAGCACGCGCCCAAAATAGACTGTCCGAACACATTCCCTAAAAGTAGCGCTGTTTACATCAAGTGATCCAGACTTACACGGCCAAGGATTAGCTAGTATACAGTAAGTAGTAGAATGTCTTTAGTTAGTACGGGGGAATACACCGTTGTTAGAATGGATCGGATGCTGGTAACTCATGCTGCCCGGATGTCTGGAATTGAGCACGTTGTAGCCATAACCCAAAGGTACAGAGTCACTCGCAGTGCCCGAGTAAAGAGAACCGTGCAATGGAGGGAACGAGGCATGTCCAGAGGGCTGAGGTGGGAAATAGTGCTGATGCTGGAATGGCATGACGTTCGAATAAAGAGGCTGCGCGGCGTGTGGCTGCAAACCGGATATGTATGCCGGCACATGTCGTGAATTAAGGTTTTCACTCGATAGCTCCATAAATGACTGAGCTTGAAAAGACTTGACTGGCCGATAACCATCGGCTTTAATTTGCGCTGAGGTGGCTACACGCAAGTGGGTAGTATCGCATAAATCACTTCACACAATGCAAGGCAATTGACTCACCTTTAGGGGCAGGGGTTACAGAATCCTGGCCGCTTCGATGAGAACAGTCGCCAGCTTTTCCATCGCGAGAGCATGTGTTGCATGCACGCTCAATACATTCGCAGCCTTTCTTGACACACTGGGAACAGGGGCTACGAGATGATTAAGACAACAGACTTGGCACGCTGTGATAAATGAACTGACCGTTCACCATTACATCGAACCTTATCACGTCTATGAGACACAACCTTAGCGTTGAGATAAGCTCTGACGAACGAGATGGGAAAACCTGCCTGCAGCCCGTACAGGCCTTTTCAAAAACATCGTCATTCGAAACCAATGAGATGGATGCATATGAAGGACTTACCGCTTTGACTCTTGTACCATGCCCTCTACCTTTTCGTGGCACGACAATACATTGCTTCGAACTCTCAACACAATACTTACATGGTCGGGAATCTTCGCAGCGCTTATTATCAGCCCGACATCCTTCACAACGCAGCTTTACAAGCTTTGGGCCTCTAGCGATGTGAATGCATTCTTCTCCGCGTGCGACACATCTAGAACAGGGCCGCTGGTCATCGCACTAAATCGCAAGGTAGAGGACAATTCGGTGTAGATCAGCCGCAAGGGAACATGATGAGGACCAAGTAGTAGCAACGATAGGGCGGTAGATTAGGTACCTTTTTATTGTCTCGTCGGCAACTTGAGCAGGCTAGCTTTGCGCGTTCGCCTCGGCCGGGTCGACTGGGCACAGGGGGCGTCAGAGGGCGCTGTGCCACCGTATTACTTTCGTCCGTGCAATCGATTTTCATCTCCAGGCATCGGCGGCAGGGTCGACCGTCTTCACATCGCGAGCGAGAGCGTCGACAGGGTTCACACCCATCGGTGCACTGTTCAGCTGTAAATCCTTTCTTCGCGCATCCGCCACATGGTCTAATAACGCCTCAGAAAATAAGAGATCAAAACATGTATCAATGAACATGAAACACTACCTTGCACCATCGCACCGAGTTTTATCGCGCCTGTAAATCCGTTAGTTTAATTATTCACCACGCCAAAGTCGCGCCGCGGCCGCGGCGGGTATGAACAAGTCGCTAATCGTACCTGCAGGTCGCACAAGCCTACGGCGGCGATCTAGTCGGATCTACAGCTTGATTGAGGGATCGGTAAAGCGGACGCGCCTTTGTAGTCCTCCTGGGCCATACAGAGCTAATATTGTCGGAAATCGGCTCAGGAGGCGAGCTCATCGTGACATCGGAATTACTGGTGAAAGGAAGGGGGTTCGGCTTTATCCGTCTTTTTACATAAAAGGTTTTCATAGACTCAAGGCAACGAGGCGGGCGCGCGGACGGTAAAATTGGTAACGGATGATTTTAGAATAAACAGAAGCCCAGCGCCTATCTATCTAATAATACAAGATTGTAATGGCCTTGAATAATTACCAAATAACAAAGAGTAGTGTAATGAACGTGTCGGAGAGCCTGTGTCATCAATGGTTGCTCTATACAAATGCAAGTGTGATATGAGAAAGAATGCCAGTGCGATGATGAAAATATGCCATGTAAAGATACAGATGTTCCGCCCAAAGAAAGCCGTGAGAAATCGAGAAATCATTTATTCATAGACAGCGATGTAGTTGATATTCCACTTCGCGACTTAAAGACCCATCAGCATACTGCAAGAGTGTAACGAAAGAGTAAACTTACACTTAAAGTTCGTGGGGTCTGCCACTGCCTGGGCACACGAGCCTGGGCAGCCAGAGTTGGCATAAGCCGAGCCAGCGAAGTCCCCGCACAGCGTAGTGTCGATAACTAAATTATGGCTGAAGAAATGGGATGCGATGTCGCAGTTGGTGGAAGGCCAGTTAGCAGCAGGAGTGCCCCATGAAGATGGATCAGGCTTCTTGGCAGTTATATCCGCGGGGATGCTATCTCGTGAAAAGCGCCAGACTTTGATGCCGGTGCTATCCCACAAATGAGCAAAGACGCCTCCAGCAAGAACGTTAAATCCATGACCGAAAGTCGACGTGTCCGTGTCAAGGAAAGCGCAGCCGCGATTATCGTTACCACTGCTAGCACATTGTGCGTTCAAGATGTTGGAGGTCGCGAGGTTGGCCACGAGACTCTTGCCTTGCGTAGCAGCACCGATATCGCAGCCTTGTGAGGTGTGGAGGGTATATTGATTGGTGGTTTGAGTGTTGACGCCCTCAATAACATCGATTTCGCCTGCTCAAGGCATGAGTACAAGTTAATCAAACGAAGCACCAGGCTTACCTCCCGCAGGCCAGTTAGGTCCCACAGACCAATATGCAGGCCAAACGCTGCATCCGTGAGGCATCGAGAAGAAGTCAGCAATGAACAGGCCATTGTTGTAAGTCTTCTGCGACGTGATACGGATGCTACAGTGCCGTCAATATCATGCATACATCAAGATGCATGCGAGGACTTACGAGTCGCGTTTACCCCCCACGGGGACAGTGGAGAAGTCATCAACAGCCAAAACCGTAGTCCCATCATCTTGCACAAAAGCCAAACCCTTCTTGACGGCGTCATCACGATTCTGGAAGTTTACACTGCCGTGAGTCGGGTCATCGCCTGTGAAGAAATCCCATTCACTTGAGGCAAAAGAGTCAGGCATGATGAGATGAGACGAAGAAGTACGTACTCAAGGAATGACTGCCCATGATAATAATCCTTCAAAACGAATGTCCTGGACGCCGTGTTGTTGCGTGCGACAAGTGAACGCGAACGTCCTCCGTGTCGCGGTCGTACAGGAGACTCGTGAAACTTGCCAGCAAGTACGGAAGCGGGGACAAAAGAGAGAATCAAAGCAGATACCCAACGCATGATGAAGGACAGGAGAGCAGAAAATGAAAGACAGATGAAGATAAGGAAGGCTCTAGGCCGAGATCAAAAAGGTAGGGGAGCGAACGGGAGCGGGGACTTATTTTCGAAGTGGGCTGGGCTTTTAAATAAGGAATTGGGCCAATGCGCCATTGGAAATGACCGATCCATGCGCCACGAGGCTCCAGGGGCCGAGCGGGGGAGGAGTTTGTCCTCATTATTTGCCCATTGTCCGCACAGCAACAACGGGGCAAGCCGTTTCTAAGATAGCCCGGTCTGTGTTGAATCCATGCTTCGGACGGCACTTTCCTATTGATATGGTCGTATATTCTTGCCAGAAGAGCCTTTATTGTGAAGCAGATGCGTTAGAAAGGAGCATGTCAGCAGGCGTTGAGAGCAAGGTATCGGGTCGTCACGCCAGCCTGTGCTATTTCTGGACAATGTGAAAACGCCATCACCTACCTATTTTGGAGACAATTGGTTTATAGTCCAGATAAAACATACGCATCAAGGACCAAGAGGGCCACAGAAGGCCCCACCAACAATGACACTTTTTGCTTACTTTGGCTTTTTCGCTTGGATTATCTCCCTAAAATTTACAGTCCTCTTCTCTCAGCTGATGGCAGTGCCAAAGGTTGGCGTAGGCGTAAAAATAGACGATTACATAATCATGCCAAAGCGCGACGTCATATCTCAAGCACGACTCAGTCCCTAACCATATCGAAAATGCCCATCTCGCGTGCACTCCTTGAACAAGTAAAGAAGCTTATACCTCCTCTAGATGGATCGCTTCATAAAGGCCAGTCTGGTCAGTGCATTCCAACCATCAATCTTCCCACTGGAACCATCAAAATTAACGGACGTCGTCTAGGCCGAGTTGGAGTCTTGGGAGGTGCGCTAGAGTACGTGATGGGGAACAGAGATCCAGATTACTGGAAGTAAGGTTCGATTAAGAAGCTGATTTATTTCATATCAAGCTATACCGGAGCTCCTTTCTTTGCTTCAATGTCAGCTCTCCGAGTGGTGAGCATATACAAACGTCCATTTGGCCATATGTATGCTTACCCCCTTCTTTGATAGGGTGCAGACCTATCGCATGTCATTTGCTCTCCAACTGCCGCAGGAGCCATCAAGTCTTATGCACCCGACCTGATTGTTCACCCTATCCTGGATCCCGACACGTACGTTGGCAGCATCATCGAGGGGCTACCCAATCTCTGATGTCAATTCAGGCCACCTGAAAAGGTCAAACCTGATCTGGAGTCACTTTTATCTCGATTGCATGCTATCATCGTGGGTCCGGGCCTCGGGCGAGAAGACTACATGCAGACTTACGCAAAACTGGCTATTTCCATTGCAAAAGAACGCGGAATGTTCGTAGTCATTGATGCCGATGCACTCTTCTTGGTTGGGAAAGATACATCCATCATAAAAGGCTATCGACGGGCCGTCCTGACCCCAAACGTAGTCGAATTTAAACGGCTGAGCGAGCAAGTCGGTGTAAATCCCAATACGCCAGTACAGCACCGTGCCTCGGAAGTCTCCAGGAAGCTCGGTGGAATAACGGTACTGCAGAAAGGGCCTACGGACATCATTTCCACGGATTCAACAGGAGAGGCTGCCGATTTGACAGTTAGCCATCTGGAAGGCGCGGATGCCCAGTTTGAACAAGCCAAAGAGACTGTGGAAGTAGATGTTCCAGGAGGTCTGAAAAGATGCGGGGGTCAAGGAGATGTGTTGAGTGGAGCGGTTGGAACATTCATGGCCTGGGGGAAGTGCTACGAGGACGGGGCATTTGGGTATGATTTGACAGATTTGATACGTGTTGTCGATGCTCGTCTAATCTTCGCGATACAGAGACAGGAAGGTACCTGCTTCAAGGATCCCGCTGCTAGCTTCTATTGGAGGCAGTATTCTAACGCGTACGGTCAGTCGAATGGCGTTTTTAGAGAGAGGAAGAAGTGTCATAACGGAGGATATGATACCGAAGCTTGGCCAAGCATTTGAGGAGGTATATGGTGATAATCACAAGGAAGGAAAGCTGTAGAGCGATGCTAGATACGTAGATGAAGGCGTCGTCGACAGCTTGAACAATGAAGCTTAAGAGCAGAGTCTGTTCCTGGTCTGTTCAACAACTTGAACAAGGCTTGAACTTGATCGGAAGATGCCGATACGCAAATAGAGCGCTTGATCTTGATCACCGACGTCATTTTCACACCCAACTGCATTGAACTTGGGACCCGGAAGTGATCTTTCATACTGCATCATGCCTCCGCAATGGGAGGTCCTCAGCAGCCAGAAGCGAAAGGCTCTTCAAGACTCGATCCCTCAAGACTGGATCATTCCTTATATACCCATAAAGGACCAGCCAAACGTCCTTGATGTACCTGAGAAGTCTGGTTTGCTCACACCCCGAGAACTGCAGATCACGAACACGGAAGACGTTGAGGTGATCCTTGGAAAGCTACGTACTGCGGAGTGGACCTCTGAGGAAACTACACGAGCATTCTACAAGCGCGCCATAGTCGCGCATCAACTTGTTGGTTATACTTTCGTCGTCCGTCTTGACAGCAGCTCCTGAATTGCCCCGACAGACGAATTGTCTGACGGAAATCTTTGTGGAACGTGCACTAGAACGAGCTCGACATCTTGATGAGATATTGGCAAAGACGGGCAAAGTCGTTGGCCCTTTACATGGACTCCCTGTCTCCTTAAAAGGTCCGCATGTTGGCCCCACGAAGATTGAGATTATGCGCTCAACAGCAGCAAAGACCAGTTTACAATGAAGGGGCTCGAGACAGTCATGGGTATTTTTTGCAGTCAAGGCATGTCCCCTCCATGGTACTCATCCTGTCGATAGGTTACGTTGCTGGAATTGGCGAATTTGCGGAAAAGGACAGTGTCATTGTCGAAATTCTCTATCAATGCGGAGCTGTCCCGTTCGTACGCACAAACGTCCCTCAGACTTTGATGGTGCGTTCATCGTTGTAAATTGTACCGCCAGCTGAGAGTCTTGTAGTGGGGTGAAACTTACAACCATGTTTACGGACGCACCTTGAACCCTTACAACCGATCTCTGACCCCAGGAGGCTCCTCCGGAGGCGAGGGCGCTCTTCTGGCCATGAAGGGCAGTCCACTGGGAATTGGCACAGACATCGGCGGGTATGTCATGAAGTTCATTAAGTTAATCCGAACTGAGCTTCACTCTGTGCTAGATCTTTGCGAATACCATCCGTTTTCTGTGGACTATACACTTTGAGACCGTCTTACGCCAGGCTACCCTATTACGGTTCCAAGAATACGATGATGGGGCAAGAGTCCATAACGTCGGTCTTGGGGCCCATGACGAACTCGCTGTCCGGGATCCAAGCCTTCATGAAGGCCGTTCTAGATACCAGACCCTGGGATATGGATCCGATGGTGGTTAGAAAGCCCTGGGACGAGGAGGAATGGAATTTATGTGAGCATGGAGGTGTTGGCGCTCAACTATGTTTCGCTGTCATGTGGGATAATGGGGTTGTAAGACCACATCCGCCTTTGATCAGAGCCATGAAGATAGTGAAAGCAGCGCTCGAAAAGGCGGGCCATAAAGGTGGCTGTAGTCTATGGACTCCGACCATAAACATATTTTCTGACTTACATCTGTCAAGTCATCGACTGGGAGTGCCATCGTCACCTCGAGATCTACAAGAATGCCGTAGGTCGACATCACCTAATTCTTTTGCTACTCTGACATCAGTAAACGCAGGAAAGCATATTCGCTGCTGACGGAAACCACGACTACAAGGCAGAGTGTGCGAAGTCAGGTGAACCCCTGATCAAGAGCATGGTGCCTTCCCATGACGAGGAAGTAGCTGCAGGATACGAATATGAACCTCCCATGTCAATGGTCAAGACCTTCCTCGGCGACCCACCTGAGCACGTTAGTGCATATGAAGTAAGTGCCGCTCTGATATCTGCATTCCTTTTGGTCATTATGAGCTGTACCGTAGCTTTTCAAACTACACGAGGAGAAGCGTGAATTACGCAAGTCGCACCTTGACCACTGGCAGAAGACTGTCAGTAGGACTGGGACAGGCCGTCCTGTTGATGCAATTATCTCGCCAGCTGTTGCTTACACTGCAGTACCCCATGGTTTGAATACGTGAGCTTACCAGCCGGTCTTTGTATGTCAAACAAATTCAGGAACTTATCTGTCTAGGGACTCATTCTATACCACACTATGCAACGCAATGGACTATACCACTTCAGCATTCCCAGTTACCTTTGTCGACCCCACATTGGATGTTCCTCATGAGCCTCACGAATTCTATAATCACGAGGATAAGGCGATCTACGAGCTTTGTATGCTTTCTTTTTCGAATCAGCGATTGACTTTAACATGCTCTCTTAGATGAAAGCCATCTCTTTGATGGCTGTCCAGTCGGACTACAGCTGATTGGAATGACGTTGGAGGAAGAAGCCATATTGCGCATGACCTACATCGTCGATGAAGCTTTGCAGCAGTGGAAAGCGAAAGAGCAATAGAAATGAAGAACGAAGAGAAGCTGTCGGGCGAGATACCAAGGCAACCTTACGGAAAAGGAGTCCCTTCGCGCCATTCACTGATCCTACCTGAAATCTATATATGACTAAGAATCGTTCTACGAAGTACAAAATTACATGTCCTTTGATCCTACAGTTTAGCGTATATTTGATTTTACTGGCATGGAATCGTCAGCAATCAAAATCATCAAAGCAGAAGAAAATACATACTGTGATGACGGTCGGCTCATCACGACCCAAGAACTCCTTGACCTTGCTGATCTCGAGAGCCACTTCGATCAAGCTCTTCAGTCCCTCAGCGGCAGGCTTGCTGAGCTCAGCAGATCCAGCTTCAGGCCCAACATACCGCTCAACGTACATGCGGACCGTGGCACCTTGACTGCCAGTTCCGCTGAGCCTGAAGACCACACGAGAGCCATCGGTGAAGGTGATGACTTGACCTTGGTTCTTCGAGACGGAATGATCAATAGGATCCTTGTACTCAAAATTGTACAGTCCTGAGATTGTGTACTTCGTGGATGTCGAAGCCGACGTGTGGACGGTGTTGTCCAGAGAGCCCGTCTTGATGGCCTCGTTCAGATGTGCAACAAGTGCATTTGCACCATCCGAGGACACTTCTTCGTAGTCGTAGCGGCTGAAGAATGAGCGTCCATAGATCGAATAGAATTCAGTGAGGAGATCATTGATTCCGACGAGCTTGTTGGGAGAATCCCGGTTTGCGGCGGCGAGGATGTTCAACCAGGCTTGAAAGGTCCGTCATTATCCGCAGCGCCAAGTATATCTTGCAACTTACCAATGATAGCCCAGACACCGTCCTTCTCCCGAATGTGATCAGAACCAGTACCGAAAGATTCCTCACCGCAGATCGAGAGTCGTCCAGCATCCATGAGATTGCCGAAGAATTTCCACCCTGATAATTCTGTCAATGACGTCACTTCGTAAAACCAAATCTGTTACTGACCAGTAGGCACTTCGAAATGCTCGAGACCCTTCTTCTTGGCCACAAGGTCGATGGCCTTCCCGGTCGGCATACTCCTGGCCAATCCCTTGACGCCGCCCTTCTTGAAGTAAGGGATGGTGTCTGCCCAGTGAGCAATGATAGCAACTGAATCGGAAGGAGTGACGAAGGCGCCCTTTCCGTAGATCATGTTACGATCACCATCTCCGTCGCTGGCTGCGCCGAAGTTGATATCGTTCTTCTCAACGGCTTCGACGAGAGTGTGGGCATAGGTCAAGTTGGGGTCCGGGTGTCCTCCGCCGAAATCGGGAAGAGGGACACAATTTTGAATGGAGGACTCGTCCAAGCCGAAGGAGTCGATGAGAAGGGCTTTGGCATATGGTCCAGTGACGCCATTGAGTCCATCGAATAAGACCTTGAAGTCAGACCGATGCTCCTGCAAGAACTTCTTGATCAAGGGGAAATCGAAGATAGATTCCAAGAGCTCGACATAGTCGGCAACAGAGTCGATAATGGACACTTTGGATGGTCCGTAGGTGAATTCACCGATTTTCGAGAGATCGAGCTATGACGCAGCATTGAGTACAGGGAAGTGTCGGATCAAATTTTCAATGACATACAGGAGGCAACTCGATGACCTTGTAGCTCTTGATAGTCTTCGTCTTCTCGTAAATCTGATTGGTAACGTTTTCTGGAGCGGGTCCACCGTTGCCAGTGTTGTACTTGATTCCAAAGTCGGCGTTGGGTCCTCCAGGGTTGTGACTTGCAGTCAGTAGAATACCGCCAGTCGCTTTGTATTTCCTAATTACGTTGGAGGCTGCGGGTGTAGACAGGATACCGTCCTTTCCAATGATGAATTTGGCCACGCCATTAGCAGAGCCAATTTTCAGGATGGTCTGGACAGCCTCGGGAGAGAAGAATCGGCCATCTCCACCGATGACAAGAGTGGAGTCCTTGACTGCGATTGAGTCGAAGATGGATTGAATAAAGTTCTCTGTATAATGCTGATACATCCAGAGTTTAGAGATTGCTTTACTCTCAGAGGCTCCACCTTACCTCTTGCTGGAAGACCTTGACGCTGATATCATAGTCAGTACGCAGATTCAGGGTGATCGACAAGCTACATACCGTTTACGAAGACCAGATGTACCAGGCTTCTGGCCCTCAAATGGCTTGGTCTCGATCTCCTTCACTTGGTATGACATGAGGCGATGATAATGGTTGGGGGAAGAGATTTGGAAAACGTTGACGCCCCCTGTATCGATGTGCCAATTTATGATGTCGATATTTCTCACGTGATCGTTCCTCATTCGATGATCTTCCTTGATTTCTGACATCAACCTTGACTGAACGTTCCTTTCTGCCAGCGATATGTCGAGCCTTGTCCAATGTCTTGCACCGTACCTATCTGCCTAATTCTATCTTCGTGAAAATTTCTTGACGTTTCATGCTGCGAGAGGCACCGTCACCTTGGTCTCGAGCGTCCAGCTAATCAACTCTCAGTTCTACGGCGTGCCACGCATTGGTCGATATTTGGGGTCTCGAGCCGCTGAAGGCGACCCAGGAACCCACGTTTGTCGTGAACAGGGCGTTCTTCTTGCTTTGCCTATCCTTGGTCCTCGATCAGAAGCCGCCTCGTTTTCTATCCTGCCAGATCTTCGGGCGAATTGCGGGATGGTCGAGAAGAGTCGTTTATCACACTTCGAGGGCTCCGCGTTCTTAGAACTAACGTTACCTGCCCTAGCAGGCACATAATGGTCGACCATGATTGCAGTGACATGTTGTCCCTTATCGGAGTGGAGGTTCTTTCTCTCTGGTGATGTACGCGCATAAATTGCCTGGAAGCCCGCAATCCGTAGACACAGTCGACATGAAGGGAAGAATAGAGCACGAGGTGAATACAAGGCAGCATCACAACCCATAACACAATTCAACATTTTACCACGACCACAGCCTGCCAAAATTCAAATCTCTCAGCACCGGAGAACACTTCTGCGGTAACGTTTTCTATGAGCGCCAAATCATTCAGAGAGATGAATCCAGTCACCCGCCGCTTGCTTCTGTCGATCCCCTGTTGCCATCCGAAAATTTCTGAGGAGGAACACCACTGCCTACTTCGAAGTTCAAGGATAGTTAGCCACAACTCGGCACACCTCTCTAGTTGTTCCCAGCAAAGGCTTGATAGACATACATACCGAAGATTGCCAGCCAGAATATTGCGTTGCACCTGGATAATGTACATGGTAGAAAGGATCATAATAATTTAGCTTGAGACGTATGTATGTGATTTGGGAAATAAGTATCCTCTTCCCTCGAGCGACGAGCAGGCATAGTTAGTCGCGGGATGTGAGCATGAGCATCTCAACTAAGGTTGGCGGGAACTCCACGGTAGGATTTCATTTTACCAATTCATTTGACCCTTTGATGGTCGTCAATCATTCGAAGTCCGACGACGGCCAGTCCGGCAGCCACATAATTCAGCATAAAGACATTGTGTTCGGGGATTTATCATGCAAAAGAAGTGACGGATAGCGAGAGCATCTGGATCATGGAAACCGCGCCGCGCCCCGCGCCAT
>NHYE01005180.1:0-15641 GCA_002938385.1 Gymnopilus dilepis | reverse complement strand
TTGGATTTGCAGAGTCGGGGATTGGCGCCGAAGCGCCGCTACGATGTGATTATGTGATCATTGTAATTGTCCTTTTCCGAACCACTTGTCCAACGTTGCCTGCCACTTCGCCCTCGCCGCCTCCTCCTTCCTCAGATGTATCCTGAAGTGTCTCAGGTCTCTAGAGAGATCCAGAGATGTTTCGGGGTCGCCGTATCTGAGTGTGAGGCGCTCTAGGCGCTCGCAGATCTGGATCACCTCCTCAATTGGCCTATCTGATAATGCATATCGGGCCAAAATCCTTATGCAATATGCAATATGCGACGCCCAAGGCTAACGAGCTTGGGAAGGTACCACATGTGATGCAAAATGAGATTTATGCATGGTGAGATCATGCATTATGAGAACTTGTACTGTAATTGGGCGCTCTGGATCTGCGGCCTTGCGCGGGATCGGCGAGCAGACCGGATAGGACAACACTACTGAACAGATGGTTTGGGGAGCGAAGGAATGAGTAGAGTAGGGACGAGACGTTTGTCGTTGTAAGGGAGGACGACGTTGTCGCTGGTTGAAAGCTTTTTAACATTTGATAAATCAAGGTCCATTGGCAGCGCTGCATAGGTGAGCTTTCAATCACGATCGGGACTTGTCTTGTAGTACGGGAAGCTTGGGCGTATACTGTCTGCAAAGCTTGGGGACTCGAGGTCAATATTCGCTCACCTTCAACGTGAACTCAGAAAATCTGATTACAGGATTACTTGGAGCAGAGCCTACAGTGCCCAGGGCTCGGATTCCAAAATCCGAAAACAAATCGAAAGTCCTCTCAAGGCCCAAAGGAAAGAAATCGGGAATTGCTGCTTTTCATTGAATTCGCCGCCATCCGTCGGGTGTAGATTATTGAGGAGCTTCCATAGAAATAGGCGTAAGATATCGTGATGCATTGAAAGGATGAGTGGTAGCGCTGACAATTTTAGGACAAGAGGATCATCCTCAATAACATTCTCAGGCTTCTGCCAGACGGAAATTTTCGATACGAGTCCGCGCTGGGGGTTCACCACTCCTGAGTCGGGGGTTTCTGTAGTGTGATGGTTTGAGAAGCGGGAGATGAATATGGATGCGGCGCGTATGGTGGGTAAGGCGAATTGAAAGGTGGGGAGGGTCAAAGGCGGGTCGATAAATCATCAAGTGCAAATCTGAGGAAGACGGTGTGCCATGGGCCGTTACTGAAGGCGAGAATGTGGCCCCGGATCGAGTCAAGCCGCACCATCGAGTATATTCTGTCCCACCGGGCGTAAGGTCCTCTGTGACAGGTCGTTCGAATTGCGCGCTAGAATTCCAATTAATCCAAATTCCAAGTTAATTAATGCGGCAGCCCTCGTCGTTTCAGTGCCGATGGAGCCCGCTGAGGACATGGAGCTCGAGGTAGACGAAAATTAACAAGCCAAACTGCGGTGGTCCTTGCTTTGGTGATTGGCAAAAATCAGGAAGGTGTAGCTATACAGTTGTTGCGAGACGTGGCAAATGCGCATTGAGCACGAGCCGTACCATATTGGCCCGCATTTTCGGGATAGGTCGTTCAACAAGTCGAGGCCTAAGATTCCGATTCAACATCGCAGCGCTCCTTCTCTCGCGTCTTCCGAGTCATTAGTAAGAAGTCAAAAGACCAGGAGGTAGAAAGAAAGGTAGCAAAGCAGGCCTAGGGTGCAGCAGTCCAGAATGCGCATGTGAAGAAGGTGTGCCATGGGTCGTTACTGAAGGCGAGAATCATACGGCCCAGGATCGAGTCCAAGCCTACCGTTGAGTATATTCTATCAAGTCTGGCGCCTACTCCTTCGGGGCAGGTCGTTCGTTTGAGTTACGCCTTAGAATTCCAATTCCGTCCCTAGTTCAATCGATGTTGCGGCTCTCGTCAGTCTCGTCAGTTCAGTGTCGATGGAGGCGGAGGACCGGGAGCTCGAGTAGAACGAAAGGAAGCGAGGCAGGTTTTGTCTTTCAGCTCTTGAGTACCGGAAACTGTTGGGAAGGTGCCGTTTTACAGTTGTGGCGAAACGAGGTTGTGAATTGAGTCCAAGTCTGAGTCGAACCAAATGACCTATCGAGTTGGGGACCCAGTGCATTTTCGAGACTGGTCATTCGACGACGAGTCGTGTCCTGCCTGTGAGCTTCAATTCCAGGTTGCAGCGCTCTCTCGCCACATCCTAGTCATCCAAAGCAGAAAACCAGGAGGTAGGACGAATTCGACGGGTAGCAAAGCAGGGTGCGGCAGCCCGGAGTGCGCATTTGAAACTTTGAAGTGACAGACGGCTTGACATATGAGCATCCTTTCGCTGGATCATCAAAGAGGTCGTGAAGGTCAAATTCGACGCTGTCGAGAGAGGTATTTTGAGGGCTGGGTAGAGAGGAAGGGCGAATCGATGTCATGAACCTTGAAGCAAGCGAGTCCATCCGTCTCAGGCTCGTGTAGGCTGCTTCGTGGGCCCTTGCCTTGCTTACGTCCAATTCTCGGAAAACATCAGAATGTCGTTACTTCATTTCCGCACGCGACCGTTGGCAGAATAGAATTAGCCCAGGACCGTGAGCCACAAAGTTTATAGGATTGATAGAATATAAACCTGCTGACAGGTTGCAACGATTCGCTCGTCAGATGCTCCGTAGCTGTATTTTTTAAGTTTCTGAAACCTGAGGGCCCGTCGCTGAAGAGGTTGAGGTGCATAGTTCGTTTCAAGGAGCTGTAAAGTTTTTTAGTAAGCCCTGACCACAATTCAATGGTGAGGCGAATAAGCAAAGCATCGTGTGCTCGTGCATCACGACCGTGCTTCAATTACGGCACACTTTATAGTTCATGATTATGATCTCCAGAGTTCCGGAAGCACAGTCATCCGGAACTACCATATGAACAGGAGAATGCTGCGCACAAGTACACAGAAGCATGCTCGGAGGCATCGTCGAATTGTCGATACCAAGGGGATAGTTTCTTAGCGCTTCATGTTGCTCGCAGACGCAGACGGAGGCCAATTCGAGTTCCTGACTGCCTTTAACCGGAGGTGCTCATGAATTGGATGAATAAAAATTTTCGCCTCCTGTTACTGGCTGAAGCCTCGGATTGTCAGCTTCGGTGTGAGCACCGGTGCCGAACACATGATTGCTTGCTCCGCGTCAGCAGCTTGAGACGAGACGAGAAGCGAATTATTCAATTGCCAGCAGCGTCGGTGTCACTCACGAAAATTTGGCTTCTGGTGGCGAGGAGCAGGGCAGGCTAGACGACCACCTCGCAGGTTTCACAAAAGCGGGATTAGCCAAGTCGACTTGGTGTATACGTAAATCGCTTGGCCCTGGGCAGACTCTGGGTGCACCCAGGGTTGTGGCGCTGCTTTGACGTGGGCATTCAATGGAGACTGATGAGGAATGCATTCTATGGTTTAGCATCGCATTCCTAGAGTTATGATGAATGCAGAGGTCGTTCTTGAGAAGATAGTCAATCCTCCCCGCGTACATGGAAGACTGAGGAAAGAGCCATCGAGTCAATGGGGTTGTCGATGAGCGCTAGACAGCGCAAATCGTGGGAAATTGATGTCGATCAGCTCCGATCAATTTTGATCGTCGGTTTGCTGTTTTTGAACTTTGACCACGAACTTCCATGAACGGCCAACCCTGCAGGCCTGCAAGCCGGAACTCCTTATGGCTGGTCGCCGGACCCCTTACGTGGCTAAGCAACGCTGAACTTGCGACCGAGCTTTAGGATGAGGGCTTTTACGAGCAGTGAAACTCTCCGGACACTGGTCAGAGGCTAGAGACAGCTAGAGGCGCAGCCTCAACCAGAAATGTATTGCAAACCATTTTCGACATGGATCCGAAGATTTTTTTTGACAGTTGCGGTTACTCGCGGAGTTGAATTCTCTACATCGAGACTAGGTCCGGATTGGCAACTTCCAAGCAACTTTTCTGCAGGGTCCTAGGGGCTAGTCTGCCGCGGGAACGTCCTCCGACGAGAAATGACACAATGCTTACGTTCAGTTACGCTTGGGCCAGGCATAGCGCTCGCGAGGTATAAAAGCTACGACGAGATGGATGTCGGATTTCCTCAGAGCAGGTTCTCTGAACGCATCGTCTTCAAACTCCTCAGTGCAGGTCACTCAAAACTAAAACTCATTCTATCTGTACGCCTTCCTTTATCAGCTGCGCCTTCGACATTTTCACTGACATGGGTCTTGCTGGTTTGTTAGATATCAACGAACATGGTTTCTCTTCGACTCGGATTTGTCACCGCCGCCGTTCTCGCCTCGTCGCTCTTGGTCAGCGCTGTACCCGTCCCCACCTGGCCTCCACACAACGGTCCCGCCGCTCATCGTGTTGAGGAAGGTGATGTCTACCGGGCAAACCCTGCAAACTTCCAACCTCCCCACGTAAGCATCGTTCTGTCTTAGACGTTGTCCATTCTGACCACTGCTTTAGCCTGGCCACACCGCTCATGGTGGCGGAACGATGCACCCTGTCGTTGCCATTGGCCGCACCAGTCCTGGCGGCCACGTCCCTGCGGTGGCGATGTCCCACAACCATCCTCCGCATATGCAGGACGACGTACGCCCTGCCAGCGACTACGACCGCTACACTAGGCATCACGGAAACGGTGAATTCCAGCACGGCACCGAAGCTGCTATTGGGAACCCGATTCATGTCCACCACACCGATTTGCATCCGCCCAACGCTAACCTCCCTCACCAACTGCACCATGAGGATACTCGAAGGCTAGTGGAGGATACCTGTGAGTCACTTTATTCCTCGGACGTCGATAACTGTGCTCAACGTCTTCATTCCAGATCACTCGAGTGGATACCACTCGACTAATCCTCATCACCCACACCCTTCTGCTCAGCAGCAAGCTGCTAGTGCGCCCTGGCACGACCCTCAGCACCACGCTCAGTATGGTCACCCTCAACAGCACGCTGCGGCTTACCCCCATGCCGCATACGGGTACGGTCAGCACCCGCATCAACAACAGCAACAGCACGCCGCCGCTTATGGCGGCCAGCACCCTCACCAGCAACAACATGCTGCTGCTTACCCGCAAGCTTATCCTCACCCCCATGCCCAACAACAACAACACGCGGTGTATCCTCCGGGTCATCCCTATGCTGGCTGGCCTGTCCAGCCTCATGCTGGGCACTCTGGTCAGTATGGTCAACAAGGTCATCCTGGACACAATGGCCACAATGGTAGCGGTTAAATCAAATTACTATATACCCTTTGTCGATGTATTCCTGGTAGTTCATATAGATATGCAGACGACAGCGTTCATCTCACATAGAATCAAAGCTTGAGTGTGGCTATGGTGATCACAGGATCCCATCTTTGGATGGTACGTTAATTCAAGAAAGGTGGCCGTTGGTCTTGCCGAACAGCTTACTTATGGCGTGGCGCATTCCCTACTTTTGGAGCCGCTAAGTGATGAGTGTCTGGTAAGCAGGGTCGACACTCGGCAATTTCGGTGACGACAACTGTCCGCATCATCATCGGCAGGAACCCTTTTGACGACTTTGGCAATGTATTTTTAAGTATAGCCTTCATTCACCGCCTTGTAGCAACTTTGGTATGTGACTGCGAGTACAATTGCAGAGATTGTAAAGCCAAAATCTCATAACACTACGCAGAGACCCAGCGCTAACGCATTAATGGGGTAGTGGTAACCTGGGTCGTTGCCATCTGAGCACAAAGCTCGACCCGCCGGGGGTTCGATTCCCCCTTAATGCATCAGAGCAGTGAAGATTTTTTTAATTGCACTACTACCACATTGACATGTGCAAGTCTACACACAGTCCCTCCTGGCTATTTACACGAACAATGTTTCCTGATTAATTCACTCTGTAGCATTGCGATAATGAAAACAAGAAAGTACAAATACACACTCCGGACGGATTAAAGGCTATAAGCGCTGCACAGTGTGCAACATCGGTATGGAAGAAAGATACGTCTCTAATCAACCAGCAACCCTCTTAAATGTAAAATTTGAAGGTCTGATGAAATCACAGGAGATGTCCCTGCTGGTGATGAGTGCCTTGTCCTGGCATCTCGGGCCCAACGTTGTCGGTGCGGAGAGCGGCTTGTCTAGCCTGCAACTCCTCGTGGCTCTATAGTAAAATGATCACCCGTTAGGGAAAGGCAAATGGTCTCGAAACTAGTCAAACTTACGGCAGGTAGCGGCATATTCCTCTTTATCTCGTCATTTGGGACGTGCGGATCGCGGGCATGGAAAGCTTCCATGGGACCTCCGGAACGTAAGCCACCACTTGGTTGAAGATCGGCGGGGTCGTTGGTTTTCTGTAAAGCATAAATGATCATCGTCAAAAATCAGAAATTCTTGATGTCTGGAGGAGAAGACGTACAGCAGGATGAGGAAGAATTGAGTATGTGGGTTCGTTCCCTTTCTCCTTTCCTTTCCCGCTGTCTTGTGCGGAGGAATCAACAGATGGATTATGGGTATTATCGCCGTCTTGATTATGAGAGGAGTGGTGCGTGAGCTTGGATTTGATATTGTTCACAATGTTGGACATGATGATTTGGTGGTTGTAAGGTAGAGGGTTTACTGAAGTGACTATCTACTCTAAAGGCTGTAAATGACTCTTATATAGACTCTGGATTAGATTGCAAAAGGTAATGGAAAGGCAGTGCCATGACGGGATCTGGAGCCAATGACGTTGCGATGTCTGGGCTTGGCTTAGCTGCGCTACTGCGGCGGGACCCGTCAACTTTCGCATTTAGATTCGGGAGCATGTGCAAGACCCGGCCAGTTGGATGACTTGCTGTAAGGCTTTGCCATATGTTCCTGTCAGTCAGATAGCA
The DNA here is from genome assembly GCA_002938385.1 of Gymnopilus dilepis. Classification (NCBI taxonomy): domain Eukaryota; kingdom Fungi; phylum Basidiomycota; class Agaricomycetes; order Agaricales; family Galerinaceae; genus Gymnopilus; species Gymnopilus dilepis. Next base: position 8,825 of record NHYE01005180.1, on the reverse strand, counting down.
CTGCATCTGGGAATCTGACGAGAGCGCCTCATGTGACGTCATCATCTGCACGCCACACACCATAAATAGTAAAGCGGCCGACTTGGGAGCGCTCACGCTCGAAGTTCAGAAAGGTGAAGGAAAAAAGGAATCATGGTGACTAGGCTGCGCTGATACTGAATCCCATAAGATGAGTTTCCAGAAGGAAGAGGGCCTTGAAAGCAAGTCGTCATCACGATAGATACAACCCTGGAGCATTACGAACAGTAGGCATGAGTGCTCAAAAAGGGCGGAAATTTGGTAACAAATCCAAGAACCCAGTAAGTAACATGTGAAGAACCTCTGCAAAAATGTTTGACTGTGTAGTAGATGCGGCAAAATCCCATTCAAACGCGATGTATACTATCTCATTTGGCCATCCCTCCAACCATCTGTGCAGGCGGAATGGTCAGAAGTGGTAAGAAAAGGATACATGAAAGAAACTCGCCTTCTTGAACTCTAAGATTTGAAATTCCAGAAAGAGGGACGGAAGTTAGTATGACAGATTGATGCGAAGAGTGGAAAACGGGAAAGGTTGAAGCCCAGATAGAAATAGACTGGCAAGGTCCAAAACTGATAAAATGACGAACCAGGGAAACTAATTTCATGATCTCCATCCAGATCTGCTTCGTCGATCATGATTTGCAGCTCGTCATCTGTGAGGTTTTCGCCTGTGATCATCGGAGGAGCCAAGGCAAAGTTCGGGAAAATGAGGTATATAAGCGGTGGTCACGACGTCAGAAGCTTCCTTCCACTTGCCTAAGCTTTCCATCACCGACTTTAATTCGTTAATGTTGATGCTTCCACTACCATCCTTATCAAACACATTGAACGCCTGACGCAGTTCGTCCGTCTCGGGATCGCCACTCGACTTCCCCACACCGTTACCACTCCACGGTCCTGTACCAGGAGGAAGACCAGGGGTAAGACTCTGAGGATCACGGCCCATGAGGTCGACGAATTCGGAGAACTCGATTGTGCCGTTGTGGTCTTTGTCGATCTTGCTAAGGATGTCTTGAATATCCTGGTCGGTGGCATTTCGCCCTAGTGAGCGCATGACCATGCCCAGCTCTGACGCTGTTATTGTACCGTCGCCATCTGACAAGTAAAAGCCGACGTTAGCTGGGCGCTTGCACACGATAAGCGGCTCATACTTTTGTCGAACGAGGAGAATGCATCTCTATAAGCTGAGAAACAGCCGCATGCATTAGCGCCCGGTATTTGCCAGTCTGGCTAAGATCGCCAAAGATCGCGACTCACAAGCGATATCCTCTGCAGAGAAAACGAATAGACGAAAGTCATTCACATGTCAACAGCCGCACTGAGCGATGGGAGTTTGAGCAGCACCTTCTGACTAGCGAATGAGAGCAAAGAGAATTGGTCATCAGTATGACAATAACCAGCACTCGGCAAAGAGAGCTGCGCACGATACTCGCTGGTTTGGATCTTGGATTGGCCATTGCTTCCTCTACTACTTGGTGGTAGAATGCGAACAAGGACTGTTCCTCTGCTGATCGTAAAGCTCAGCACTCAAACTTGGGGTGGGACGTGAAGAGGTCTGGACTGTTCGATGATCGTCGTCTGATCGCATATGGCAGCCGAAACGCGTTGTCATCTGTTTGGCCCCGCTTCAAAGTCTCAGTCTTTCCTTTTGGCAACTTCACCCACCATGATGGCCAGCTCGTCAAATCCTCAGGAGAACACGGACAGTGCTTCACATAGAATAGAGAAGCCCGTAAGCTCTGTGCCAGTACCCTCAACACACATTTTTTCAGGACATCACTGACTGAAAGCAGAGTATTCGCGACAAAATAACTGGTCACGTTGACGAAATGAGATTATAATGGTCCTTGAGATTCGAGAACCATACTCTATTCTGATCCCGATGGTCTAGTCGCATATTTATACTATGAGGGTGCTCTATTGATTGGCTTCCTCTTGTATGTCGAATAGAACGACAAAACAACAGCCCCGACGCTAGTTGCACCAGCCATAGCACCTATCATCTGTAAGCCAGAATAACAGAGACATAAACTGAGAACATACCGACAAATATTTCGACATTGCGAAATCCAAATCCCCCGTAGATAGTCTTTGCGTGATTGCTTCGGTCATGAAGTGACGCAGCAATAATAGGTCCAACTATAGCCGCTATACCTTTCACGACGGCAAAACATCCAAATGCCAGGCTAGTAATGTGATTCAACTGACCTGAAAATGGCGCCATGAGTTTGATACCAACAGGACTCCAGATCAGAAGACGAACCTCCAATTTCCGAGGCTGCTGCAGGCCAAACGCCAGGGAATCCACCACTCTGTGTTCATATTAGCAGTGCCACATCGGATTGCATCAACAGTTGCTCACAAATCCGCCGAAAACTGCTGCAAAAGCAAAAACCCAGCCTAGAGAGGATGCAAATCCCCATAGCAGAAGTGCTGCAAGCATACTGCCAATCCCACTGGCCAGGATGACATATGGATATGGATATGAATCACAAATCCGCCCAAACATGATAAAGAATACAACAGACACCGCGTTGAAAAGTGCCAATACGATGGTGGACGGTAACGTCGCGGAGGATAAAGAGGAGGTATAGGTGGGTATGAACAGGCTGACAGGAAAGAACCCCAGTGCTTGCACGGCATTCGTCCCTAACTGGAGAAGGAAATTTTTCAGAACCACAAGCAATTGTATGTGGAATCCACGCTTACAATGATAGCTAGTAGAGGGCTTTTCAACCGTGACAAATCGGCCGGGAACCAGGGATGGCGAGGTACATCCATTGTAGGTTTACGAACAGGTATTCGAGGATTTACCCCAATCAGAGCTACTCCACAAAACACTCCTAATGACAATGCCCAAATCCTGTGGGAGGCATTAGCATTGTCGAAACACAAGTAAGAAGACAAAAGGACCTTAGAGTCCAGCGGAATCCGACAGAGTCGAGAAGATACCCCATCGCAAGGGGGAAAACAAACCCACCTACGCCTGATCCACCAAAGATAATGCCGCCAGCGAGGCCTCGTCGAGCCACAAACCAATCTGACAGCCACATGACAATGGGCGCGTACAGAATTCCAGCACTGAGGCCGAATACGACGCCTTGAAGTAATATTAGGTGCCAGACCTTGGTGCTCTTTAGCTGGATACGAACTCCAATGGAGCGAGAACTATCACCTGAGTAGCAAAACTTGACACAATCAGGGCCACGACGCAGATGAGGAGACATATCCACATTGCAGGTTTTGCATACTCTGGGTAGCGCTGAAAGACTGGAGACAAGGGTAAGCTGAATGGGTAGAGGGTGGAGCAGACCAAGACGTACATGCAATGAGGACGATAATTTCCATGTACTGGATGCCTAAAGATGTTGTCCCAATGACCGAGATTGCTGCGGGAGAAGCACTGTCAAAAGGTGAATGGGAACTGTAATAATCTGAACATTTTGAGCATTAGAAGCTCCAGGCTCCATGAAAGGGATCTACGCACTTTGAAAGATTCCATACGTGTTGTTCCACCCCCAAATGAAGGTCTCGAAAACACACGCAGATATACAGAACATCCACGCATGGCGGCCCTAGCACAGTGTTCAGAACCGACTTCTCCGTCGAAACATGGGACGGACTTTGTCAACTGGTGGTAGGACGGCGCTCATAAAGTTATCGTCTTGTCTGCTTTCGTTTGACGGGCGAGCTTCACCGTCTGGTATTTGAAGGCCCAGTGACGAATCTGACTGTTCTGGTTCGTATGTTTCTCGTTGACGAACAGACGGCGTCTTCCCAATACTGACATTCTGGAGTAAGATCTGGTCGTCCATCTTTAGCGGTTGGGATGAAAAGCGATACAAATATGAGGATGCTTCAAGCCGTCTTCCTCGGGCTTAGCGGTAGCGCCTCTTTCGAAGATTCGGACAGGCTGGAGCCTCTTGGTCAATGGTGGTCTTACGATGAAGAGAACAAAGCAACAACTTACAGAGTAATTTTCGTGGCATGTACTCTGTGCCCTTGGACGTCGGGATGTGCAAGAGCAAATAAAGATTGCTGAAGCTCAAAGCGGACTCGTTATGTAAGGCAAGGACCTACCTCTCTTCTTCCCGTTCATCGCCAGGCAACGTTTCTCGCACAACTGACTTTCTGTTACAAACGATTCTTCGAGGGGCACGTTCTTCATCGTATTCCATAACGTACTGTTCCTCAAGGAAAGTTTCCTCCGCTTCAAGTCTTTACCAGTCATCTCTCGGGTAGCAATCTAGCAATCTGACTACAGCCTACCAATCCAGACACGGGTTCGTTGTCTATCGTGAACGTTCGCCGCTGTCTTTACGGAGGTCCCGGTTTTGATTTGTATCCCATTCTAGACAAGCCATGGGATACTTTTCTGGGCGCTGTGGATACTTGGAGTATCTCAATGCTTCACCCCGAACTTTTTCTCTGCGTGTTTAACGACAGGCCTCGTCCTATTCTTTCTTCGACATCGAATCACATGTATGCTATCTTCTTATTCTCATAAAGGCCGGTCGGGGAAGAGAAAGCTGCTTTACGTCTATGATTACATCCTACCAAACTTCTCCGCCTTTTGCGTGCAATGGAGTCATTATGGGGTCAATTTATTCCACTTCGTTGTGCTCAGTTCCGCGGGAATACTTCCAACCATCAATGGCCTGTACTCGTATGTCAGATCTGACTGATAATCAAGGAGGCAGGCATAGCATACCGCCGAGTTGTCTGCTCGGAAATACTTGGTGCGACGCTTGAACCACTCTTCTGCCGTCGAGCCAGGCGGGATGTTTATGCTATTAGCGGACCTCGCTGCCTCTCTGATGAAGGGGCTTTCATCGCCAAGGGTCTTCAACTCGCAAGTCGCGTGAGGCCTAAAGAAATACACTACGGTCCAACGATCCCACTTGCCCTGTTCTCCTGGCTGAGGTCTGCACAAAGTCGCTATGAATTAATTTTATTATGTATGGCCTGGATGGAGACTGCTTACACGACTCTGTGGACATTGGAGCGTCTAACAACTCGATAGTCACTTTCGACACCACGGCAAGGGAGAAATCCACTGCTTACAAAATTCCAGCGCTGAATATTGCCAGGGCGTCCCCAAGGTTGCATATTATGTGGTCTTTCATTGGCTTGACATACTGCCAATTAGTAGTTCCCGGGACCAGGACCTGAAGCCCACCGCAAATGTTATGCAACAGTGACTTTACCAGAGCCTCATTAGCGCCTGTCGCTTCACAAGACATGTCGACTTACCAAGGACCCGAAATCAGTGTGTGCACCTATGGCCAACTGAGATTCGGTGAGCGGCCTCGGCTTTGCGGAACCTGGATTCCGGATAATTGTCATCTCGCAAGTGCTACGTTCTTGGGTTAAGTGGCACTTGTCAAGAAAACCTTTTGGCAGTTCCAGGCGGTCGTTCAATACTCCAAGAAGTGTTCGGGCTACTGCTTCGGAGCCCGATACGAAACTCTTGAGCTTGTCCATATTTTGATTTACGACAGGGGCATATGATCGATGAGCGATGTCGGGGTATGCCAGGATGTCGTCTTTCGCAATGTTCCACCACTCGACGGTGTCAACCGCTCCAGACGCATCAGTCAAGTTCGCCCCAGGAGGCTTGTATCTATCATGACCCGAAGGGAATATCGTGACTAACAAGTAACATGTCTTGGCAAAAATGCGTACCCGAAACTGCTTCCTTTGCCGCCTTCATGTTCGTAGGCGAGTTTCTCTTCCATTGGGATGGACATTACTTTCCCACCAGCTTGAAAAATCTCCTCGGGATTAATGCCATGGTTCTTGACGCTGTCAAGACAGTCAGTCGTAGAGACTCTCTTGTGAAGTTCACACTTGCTAGAAAAACTGGCACCCCTTGTCAGCGCATACCGAGGTATCATGAAAATTCAACGACTGCCTACCCCAAGGTTCCGACAGGCTTTCCAGAGTCGATCGATTTCACTCGTGTCACCTTGTGTAATAAGGTGGTAATCGATAACTTCAAGTGGGTGGGTAGGGATATCAGAAGGAAATTCTGGGACTAAGTCTCTGTGCAAGAGGGAATCCATTTTGTTATGGGTTGAGTCGTAAAGCGTCCCAGATTGGAGGCTTAAATCCTCTCATGAGATTCCTTACGCGGTGGAACTATTCGAACCGTATCTATCCGTTCATTATTTTCTGAAAGAATTTCCTGGCGCAATCCGAACACGTCAGATTGACAACCAGGACGGGGAAAGGCGCGTAACCGGGGTAAGTGGAGCTAGGGAAGGTTAATGTCCTAAAATCGCCGTGGAATATCACGGGAATGATAGTCGTATTGCTTCCCCAGTTGCAAGTTGCCTCTCGGAATTCGGTGTACATGAGCCGTTTATTCAAGTCGCCATGTCCGACGGATATCGGACAGAGTGTAAGAGGCTCAGCGCACATGGTGGAATTGATTGCCTATACGTGGTTCCCCCATTTCAGCCTGAAGAAAAACTTTTACGAAAAATAGAACGGAAAATAGAACGGACTGTACCGAGAGGCAGAGGTATAAAGAGGCTTCATAAAATTCAGCTTAAGGCAGCTACTTCAGCAGCGCTCGAGTCCATAAGATGGATCACATTCTAGCATTTGCCCAACAACTCCAAACGGTTCGAGATTACGTCGCTAAAGACCCCATCGTTAAAATAGACGGTGCCAGTCTCGACGTTGCCTCCGTCATTGCTGTTTGTCGGTGAGCAGTGTTGTTTTGCCGATCAGATGACAGTGGAATGATCAAGCTGCTCGACAGTCATGGCCTGGTACCAGGGATCGACGACTCAGACTATCGGAAAGAGCGCGTCGGTGCAGCTGTCGACGTTGTCCAGGACTTAGCGCTAGGTGAACAAAGTCAATACGGAGTTACAACAGGCTTCGGCGGAAGTGGTAAGAAATAGATATTCTTGCTTATTTTGGAATAGCCCATGACGTCATACTATTTTTAGCCACCACCAGAACCAAGCGGACTGCCCTGCTACAGGTCAGTGGGACTCGAAAGAATTCGGAAAACGAGTTTGACTGACTGTCCTTGGCCACCGTATCTAGAAATCTCTGCTTGCAACCTGCCAGTGTGGAGTCCTTCCATCCTTTGAAGGAGAGTTGACTCCAGATGATCACACCCTCATGATGCCTCAGGAATGGATTCGGGGAACCATGTTCGTCCGCCTGAACTCCATCATCCGAGCGCAATCCGGCACCAGGTGGATAGTAATTGAGGGCTTGTATAAACTCCTCTGCCATGGAGTTGCGCCTTGTGCGCCTCTCAGGCAAAGCATTAGCGCCTCGGGAGACTTGGGACCGCTTTCATACATCTCCAGCGTCCTTACTGGGGACCCTGACATTCGCGCCTGGTATGGTGTAGGGTAAGTCCTCAGATGATCATCTCAAAAATACCCTCTGACGGGACTATAGAGAAGAAAGGAAGATATATGATGCGAAAACGCTCTTGGAAAAACTCAGTATCCAGCCCGTCGAGTACATTGCCAAGGAAGGTTTGGGTCTAGTCAATGGGACTGGCGCATCTACTGCAGTCGCCGCTCTCGCTATCCATGACTGCCACGCATTAGCTATTGCGTCACAAGTCCTCTCTGCCTTTGGTGCGGTTTACAGCTGCCAGTTATGATCATAAAACGACTGACTCGCGGTTCATTACAGGCATAGAAGCTATCAAAGGCTCGAGAGAGCCATTCGAACCATACCTTCACGACATCTCTCGCCCTCACCCAGGGCAGATAGAAGTAGCAGCAAACATCAGATATATTCTCCAAACTTCCAAACTCGCGAAGGTTCAGCACGAAGAGGCTGACCCTGAGGGGAAGCTGCGCCAAGACAGATACTGTCTCCGTGGTGCACCTCAATGGATTGGTCCGCAGCTCGAGACCTTGCTTGCAGCTGAGAAAGCGATTAGTGTGGAATTGAACTCGACGACGGACAATCCAATTGTCGACATCGAAGGGCATTTCCTGCACCACGGCGCGAACTTCATGGCCATGTCGTAAGTTATCAACGCCTCCAATTTTGCGATAATGCGCTAATATGTTCACACATTCAGGATAACCTCGGTCAGTATAGCACGTTTCCCAGTGGCAATATTACTTACAACGTTTCCAGGCTATGGAACATAGTCGTTTAGTCCTTGCCCACCTTGGTAGGCTGATTTTATTTTGAGTCGATAGGATGCAGACTATATTCATTCTAAACAGCAAAGTTGACTTACTCCCAGCTCACTGAGCTTCTCAACAACCATATGAATCGCGGACTTCCTCCAAACCTGTCCATCAATGAACCCAGCGTGGACTACAGTTTGAAGGTTGCGGATGTGGCAGCAGCTTCTTATCTTTCCGGTAAGCTGATATCACCTTCAAATCGATTGACCTGATATCCTTTCCCACCACAGAAATTGCGTACCTCGCAAATCCTGTCAGCACTCATGTTGTGTCTGCTGAAATGCACAATCAGTAAGAAAACACGCCCTCATCGCACATGACGGATTGACTCAGCTGCGTTGCTGGTAACATAGGGCCATCAATTCTTTGGCTTTGATCAGTGCTAGGTACACCTTCGAAGCCATTAAAATAACCCGTATGGTGGGCGACACACTCACTGCTGCTTTTGTAATCTATTAACAAAGCTGCGCAGATCATGGCAACACATCTCTATGGGCTTTGCCAGGCAGTTGATTTGAGGGCCATGGAAGTCGTATTTCGCGAGCAGCTGTTCTCGACGCTGCGCATGGAAACTCTCAACAGCTTTGGCGGATCCCTCAGCATCGATGAAGACTTCCTGAG
>NHYE01005179.1:0-15581 GCA_002938385.1 Gymnopilus dilepis | reverse complement strand
GAAGAAATTTCGAACGGGCCTGCTGACTTCAATCATTTAAATGTGGCGGGTGACGATCTGAAAGCGGAGATTATCAGGGAATGGGAGGCGGAGATGAACACGAACGCTATGGCCATCGTGGTGTGCGCTGTATGTGGCATTAGGGAGTCGAGGAAGGGTACCGTTCTCGTTGACGGACATACCGTTGACTTTTCGCTCTTAAGGAACGATGAATTGCCCAGTCATTTGCTCCCGAAGACGTACAATTTCAGAGCTTACGATCGAGCTATACTGAATCCTAAGGGATTGATGTGTAGGGAAATGATCGGGGATGTTGTAATGTGCTTGTCCTGCAATAAGAGCATTAAGTCACGGCTTATGCCAAAGCTCGCTCTGTGTAACTGGTTATACTACGCAAGGGATAATTTACCGGTACATGTCGCTCGCGCGTTTTCGCAAGCGTCTGTCTTTGAGCGCATGTTATGTTCCCGTGCACGGTGTAACTCCATTTGTTGTAAGTTCAGGGTTGATAGTGAAGAGGAGAATAGTGCACCATCCTCACGGTTGCGCAAGGGAGTCCGAGGGAATGTTCTTGTTGCCCCGCTGGACGCTGTGAGAGTACACGACGTGCTGCCTCCGACTGCAGATGTATTGAGGGACACTATGTCAGCAGTGTTTGTGGCGAGCAATATGCCGTCGCGGTCGACTATTGGGAAGTTAAGCCCCATCCTAGTCCGCAAATCAAGAGTGGAATGCATTCTGAAATTTTTGATGGCGAACAATCCTCGGTATGGCGAAGACACCGGTCTAGAATTTAGTTCCGCTAATTTGAACGCGATTCACGAGAAGGATGGGGAAGATGAGGTCCCAAGTAGTGTGTGCGTCGGTCACTTACCTTCTCATGCTGCGTACGAGGGTGTAAACTCCGACTACGCGCCAAGGAACGAGGACGAGTTTGTGGCGGAAGGAGTAGCTCAAGATTTGCTGATGGAGAATGTTAGTTATACAGATGGTGATAATTCGCCTCAAGCGTATGAAAGTATGAAGGCGGCTGCTCTGGGTAGGTGCTTGGCAGGAAAACCATTTCTAGTCTCTGGCACGGGGGGCGGTCTTGTCCCAGATTTTTACAGCCCAAGCGTGATGACATGGTTGTTCCCTCATCTTGATCCATGGGGTATCGGAGGGTTCTACGAACCTCGGAGGCGGGTGAAGGTTAGCATGAAAGAACAGCTGCGACAGCTGCTGAGGTCAGATGACACTTGCTTTGCGGAAGACCCCGAGTTTGCTTTCGTTTTTTATAATGTACTCCAAAAGGCAGACGTTTCTCGAAGTATTAGGTTCAAAGTGTCAGAAGGAGAGCATGCTCGCATCGTCAGAGAGTTGAAGGGTATACAGATTGTAGACATAGGACGCTTGCATAAAGCTCTGAAGAGGGATGCGAGATACAAGCCTGTCGACGACGATGAAAAGAAAATATTGCAGGTAATGAGGTCGTTGATGATGACGACACGTAGTGTTCCGGGTAGCGTTGGTTATAAGAAGGTTATGCGTGACCAGATTAGGAGTTTGATTTACGCGAAAGGGAGTCCGACATTGTTCATTACTCTGAATCCGTCAGACGTTGACCATCCTCTGGTAAGATTGTTCACCGGAGAGGTGGAAGATTTGGATGCTATGTGGAGAGGAGAGGACTTGGACTCTTGGAGAAGAAAAGTGCTGGCTGCCAAAAACCCCGATGCGAGCGCCTTATTTTTTGACGTCATGATCCAGACATTTGTCAAGGTCATTTTGCGGTATGGCAGAGGTCGGGCTGGCTTGTACGGATTGTGCGATGCGTACTACGGGACTGTGGAGGCGCAGGGAAAGGGTACATTACATTGTCACATGTTAATCTGGTTGAGGGGTCACCTACCACCAGAGGCACTGAAAAATGAACTTGTGAACTCACCGGGATATCGGGCCGTGTTCGTGGACTGGTTGGAGTCCATTGTGTCGAATGAGTTTCCGGTGGTCGGTGCTAGCAGAGAGGGTGATCCTGACAGGACACACAGGGTCCGTTCTAGAGAATTGGGGGAACCTCATCCTGGAAGTATGTTGGGACCTACGTTGGGCACAGAAGACGTTCACAACTTCTGGTTGCAGTACAAAGAACAGGTGGTGCGCTTGGTAAACGAATACAATTGGCATGAGCATACGGCGACATGTTTTAAGTACCTGAAGGTAGGACAGAAGCGAGGTGACGAAACTTGTCGGCTACGTATGGATGGTCGCTTGTATCCAACAACGGAGATAGATAGCGAAACTGGCGCTATTCGCTTGAGACGTCTGCACCCAAAGGTGTCTAGCTATACAGAACTCGTAACCTTTCTGTTGAAGTGCAACATGAATGTTCAGTTCGTTGGGTCCGGAGACGCCGCAAGGGCTTTTCTTTATTATTTGACAGACTACATAACAAAAGCTGACTTGCCTTTGCACGAAGGTCTGGCGGCATTGTCTTTTGCTTTGGGTAAAACAAACATACCAGTGGGTGGAGAGCAAGTGGATGATATGCGAGGGAATATAAGCGCTGTAACGAAGTTGGTGAACTCGATAATGGGTAAGCAAGAAATATCGCACCAGCAGGTCATGAGCTATTTGGTTGGTGGTGGTGATCATTACACTTCAGAAAGGTTCCAATCTTTGTATTTGGGGGCATTCTTCGGACATTTGAGGACAGGGGGTGAAGAACTAAACAGCAGCGAGGAAACTGATGAGGTCGACGGGCCTGGTGGTGGAGATTTCGTAGAGCTCAGCATTGAGAAAGCGGATATAACGGTCAACAGCCAGGTTTACGATTATTGTTTTCGTCCTCGGTGTGAGCCGTATGAGTCGATGTGCCTGTACGAGTTTGTGGCTCGGACGACGAAGAGTAAGACCGAAGATAGGGAAGCGTTGTTGCGCAGTGATGGTACTTTTTCATCGTGGCTTCATCCGCAGAAAGGAACGCACAAGTTGTCGTTGAGGACGGACAGGGTGCTGCCTGTAGTGTTAGGGCCATCATTGCCGAATAAGAGGTCTTCGGCGGGCGCATACGAAAGTTGGGCGCAGCAGATCTTGGTCCTGTTCAAGCCATGGAGGTCGATTCGTGACTTGAAGGCAGATGGCGTGTCATGGCATGAGGAGTTTGAGAGGTTTCAGCAGGCTGGTATCAATACCCGTTGTCGAAGGGTTATAGATAATATGTCACTGCTGTCGGAGGGGCGGGACGCGAGATTTCGTGTTGAACCATTTATAGGCGAAGATGCTGTGCATGGCGAGGAAGATGAGGATGATGCGGGAGTCGGGGGTGCTGAGGTAAATGGGGAAGCCGCTTGGCTAGAACGCTATGGGTCTGACGTTTTTGCTGCGTTGGACGAGAGGCTAATGGACGTTTCTGAGGGAATCGTTGATCGCTCGGAGGAGTCTGTGAAGAGGTTGGAGCACGAGTTGGGCAAATCTGTGTCTGATTCACTTACATTTTGTTTAGATCGCTCGTGTCCTTGGACCGCTGGTGATGGCGATGGCGACGCCGCAGTGCCCTTCCGCGCTGATGTCCACGGAAACGACGTAGCAATGCAGAAGTCGTTAATGGTTCTGAAGCGCAAGCGTCGAATAGAAGATGTCGACGGAGGCTCGGTAGAGAGCAGGAGGAAGAGGACGCGGACGCTACCTCAGAGCCCTTTTGTACTGATTGACGCGCTGTCTGGAACTGACGTGGTAAGGAATAGAGCATTTCATAGGGTCGTTGAGGGCGTTGTGGCCGACATGAACTTGAGTGAGAACGGCGAACAGTTGGATGCGTTCATGACCGTTGCGCGACATCTCGGGGGGGAAGATGAAGAGCAATTGCTTATGTTCGTTTCAGGCGTGGGAGGCACAGGGAAATCGCACGTGATAAGATCGATAGTGAAGCTTTTCGAGCGTGTGGGTGTGCGTCATCGGCTATTGCTAGGTGCGCCTACAGGGAGTGCTGCGATTCTTATCGGCGGGCATACCCTGCATTCTTTAATACTTGAGAATGTAAAGGGCACGCCCAACAAAGATTTGTCGTTACTTACTGCAATTTGGAAAGACGTTTCGTATTTGATTGTGGACGAGGTGTCGATGATGAGTGCGATATTTATGAGCAAGCTGTCTGCTGGTATGGCGAGGGGGAAAGGCACAGGCGTAGGTGATCCAGGAAGGCTCTTTGGAGGTGTGAGCGTAATTTTTATGGGCGATTTGTGTCAGCTAAAACCGCCCATTCAACGTTCATTGTACTCAAGTGAGTTGCTGAACAGACAGCCGCGTGGCGGGATGGCGGATAGGGACAGAATTAGCGGAATGAATGGTATATTCATTTGGAGAGAGGTGAGAAAAGTCGTTGAGTTAGTGAAGAATTGGAGACATGCAGCCGATCCCTTTTACTCGGTATTTCTGTCGAGAGTGAGGGTCGGTCGGTGCCTGAGAAGGAACGAAGTGTCCGGCGAGGGTGACGACTATAGCTATATTGAAAAACGTTTGCTCTCTCGAATTCAACGAGAAAGTCCGCAGGAGTTAGCGAGCTTTACAGATGCCCCTTTTATTGTGGGGAATAAAGTGACTAGAGATTTATTGAATGCCAGGTCAGTAGAATTCAGAGCACGTAGGGCGGGAAAGGCATTGCATGTCTACTTCTCGAAGGACTATTGTCGGAGGGAAAGGGTGCAAGGCAGCCTTCGGAATTATCTGTGGAGTTTACATTCATCCTTCGTGAAGGACTCATTTGGGCGTCTTCCCTTGTTTGAGGGTATGAAGGTCATGGTTACCGAGAACCTTGCCTTGGATAGTAAAGTTGTGAACGGCACTGAAGGAGTTGTCAGACGTGTCGTTTATGAAGAGGACGATGAAGGACGGCGGTACGCTACTGTGGTATACATTTACGTGGACGGTATAGGTTTTACCATGCCTGGTTTGGAAGAAAATGTAGTGCCTATTTTTCCTCAGAGGACGTATATCATGTATGACACGCTGGCGAAGTTGGGCGTAAGCGCCCCGGGCTTCTCAAGAGTCCAACTTCCGTTGATACCTGCGTACGCATATACCGACTTCAAAAGTCAGGGGAGGACGTTGTTAAGAGCGATCGTTGACCTGTATAGCGCCAAAGGTCAGGGAGTGTACGTGATGCTCTCTCGGGTGACATCGTTGCAGGGTTTGGCGATACTGAGGTGGTTCCCTCCCTCCAAGCTGTACACTCGGATATCCGAAGAACTCCGAGAAGAGATGATGCGCTTGGGCTGTGGACTATGACAGTGACAGGTGGGGACCTGCAGGTTAGCTGTCGCGGTAGCAAGCAGTATACTCCCTGGCTTTCAATGCGTTGGCTACGGAAGACAGCGATGAGAGTGGTTTTGGCGGAATGGCGTGTTTGGGACACGGTGTAAGATCTCGACGTATAAAAGGCCTAGTAGAGTCGTCGCTGACTCTTTCAACCGTGCGTTAAGACCGTAATTAGGAGAGGGGATATTTGCATTTGAGGGGAGGGAATTACGTACACCGTTTTCGTATCACATGCCTCGTAAATAGTCATATACTACCTCTGCCATGAGGAATACTTGCCAGTTAGATTCCTTTGGAGGAGTGGAATGCGAAATCCTTCTGAGGCGGAAATATACTTCATGAAAGGAGCAAGTATGCCATTGTGCGACGTTGACGTCAATCGATTGTTGGTTGCCGAAATGATCACTCAATTTTGCTTTCAGACTCTGCAGAGCGGTGCCGTGTCTGTCGATACGCTGGTTGAACAAATATCTATCGGGAGGGGTGTTTTGGGCAGGTATTGCATGGTGGGGGGAGGAGTCGGCGTTGGTAATAATTCCTAAAGAGACGAAGCGGTATATGGAGTAGTAGACGGGATTTCGGGTGCCTTGGGATGAATCCATATCGCTGTTGACGTCGTCGGCAGCGGCCCTGGATCCTTCCGCGTCGTCGCACTGTGGTCGGAAAGTAAGTTTGGGAGAATGATAGGGAGTGGGTGGACTGACTTCGGCGCGGGCTCTTGGCGGTTTGTGTCTGATCTGTATGAGGACAGAGCCGTGAAGGACCTCGTATCGTCAAAAGTCATGCGTACCCAAGACCTTCGGGCGTTGTGTAAACGCATTGCGTATGACCTGACGACCTTTTTGTGTGCGGTTGGTCTTTTAGGGTAAGAGCGGCTCCTCTTGAAAAAGGAGTAGCGGCGGGCCATCTAATGAGAGGTAAGCGAGTGGAGGAGTGCATGTATGGTGTTCCCACCTTGCGCATGAGAGTGCCATAGACATGATTGGAGAGTTCGCTGGGCTTGGCTGTTCTGTCCATTCGACTGGCCACGTAATGCGCGATGAATTTCTGCCTCGTCATGTAGCTGAGCTCAGTCGTGCAAGTAATAGAATATTTACCTTCAGTTCGCGGGATTGAGAGGTATCCGCAAGGCCGAGAGTGCTTTCGACAATGGTCCATGTGGCTAGAGGCATTGAAGCCTGGGGGTAAGTGATGTTGAGGTTCGTGACGTCGAGGTTACTTCTTGCCATTAGTCATTCGGTAACATCTCATGTGAAAAATTTGTAAGTGGGAAGTGGACTTGACAAATGATCTACCATGACCTCTGCCGGTGAGTGAGTTCATGAACTGGAATGTATAGTCTGGCGAAGCGCTGGTTTATATGGAAATCTTGCAGTGTTTCAGGAAAACGAATACGGAAGATAGTGGATATCAACTATTATCGCGGAATATGGAATGGTTCAAGAAAGTGGTGAGTTGGGACAGATCTAATTTTCATCTGCAACGCTATCTAATGCGGCTGCCGCTACATGTCTGCCAATGGACCAAAATAACTGTGACGTAGTAGACGTGCCGCTGTTGGTCGTGTTCTTGGGTCTGGATTGACGGCTTTGGTAAGGAACGCCAACGTCGGGCGATCGACGATGAGATTCTGTTTGGTTGTTTTGGATAAATGAGACGGAAGGGTCAGTGTGAGTAAATTTCTTACCAGTTTTTGGTCTGCTTCGCAATTTCCTGTAATTGATTGCTTAGTCCCCCTGGCGCATGCAGATGGGACCTTTCCGTGACTACTGAACAGCGCTTTTCTCTTGTGTAGTTCGTACGTGACACAGCCGACAGCGAATATGTCGGCTTTCTTACTCCATTTCGGACCTGGAGAAAGACAGAGTGAGATGCTTGCGCCGTCCGTCTAGTATGCTGCTGACTGACGGTGTAGCGCTTGAGGGCAACGATACCCCGGTGTACCTGCGAGATGACTCGGTGCCTGTCTGGGAAGCTGACAGTCGTCGATATCGGCGATTCTGACGGAGATGGATCTGACTAGGAGCTTTACGATAGGTGAGGTGTGTCACTTGTTGCGGTATGGGTTCGTTGACGGAGTGTATTTACATTGTGCTTAGAGGAACCACCGACTTTAGGCGGTGTGGCGTCGGTTGTCATGGTGCTTTCGACGAGGATGTTACTGGGCTTGATGTCGGTATGGGCGATACCTAATTTGTGTAGGTCTAAGTGCATTGAGGTTGGTATTCGAGAGGAATGTGTGTTGCTGTTTACTTACATCGTAAGCCGGTGAGGATCTGCCAGGTGACGGATTTCTGCTGTTCCAATGGTAGTGGGCAGATGTCTTCGTCTTCGAGCAGAGTCCGTAAGTCCATGGGTTGGAGCTGGCTGATAATGCAGTCGTGGCCGCGTAGCGTTCCGAAGGCACACGCGAGGGAAAAATACCTTGGGAGTACATGTACAAAGGTAGGAGCGACAGTCATGGGAATGGCTCACCGTGCGCCCTCTGGGACGTAGCTGTGAATTAGGTGCGCAATGACCTGCATTTTCCTGGCCGTAACTCCGCCTGTCGATTGCCTTAATATTTTTACGGCTGAGTTCTCTCCTGCTTGAGCTGTTCTGGCCCTCCAGACTTCTCCAGAGGCACCACTTCCTATAGGAGTTGTGATGGTGTCTGTAAAGGCAAAGGTCGGTCTTTTTTTCTTTGTCCAGGGGGGCGCTATGTGGCTCACAGACAGCGGACTTTGTCTCGACTGTATCGTGGATGCAGACGCCCAGAGTTGATCTGCGTGGAACAGGTGCTCAGATGATGCTGTAAAGTAAGTGCGACGTTCCGTACATTTCGCCTTCTCGGGAATGGCTTTCGAGATTAGGAAAATACGAGTTACGCATTGTTCGGGATGGTGTTGAGGAGGTCAGCAAGCTAACAAGCTCAGCCTGATGATGGTTCCATGCTCTTTGTACTCAACTACATTAAGTATTTCAGCCTGCTGCAATGAGTGTTGTCTGCACTCGTGCATGGGGCTGCGCTGAATAAGACGGGCTGCGAGATTCGAGACCCAGGTGGGTTCTACGGTTCTGTACTCCGTCAATTGGATTTTATTGATGCTTACGCATTACGTGGGTATACTTAGAACGGCTTGTCCGAATTTTATTGATAATAATCAGCTTCATTCAATGTGTGAGCAGTGCATTGCCGATTAGTGACGTTCGCGGGCTCGCCTTCAGTTGTGCGTGTGTGTTCATATCATGTTTCGGGCTTTTCCCAAATAAATAAAAGTAAGTGACTGGGGCGGCTTTCTTGGGAGTATTGATATCGGGATGCCCGTTTCATCGGTTTCGTCGAGGCTGGGCGCGCCAGAGTAAGTGACGGATATTGCTTGGACAAGAGACTGACGAGGACATATGCAGGTGTACGATCTCTCAGTTCCTCCACAAGCGATGTTCGTCCTTAGTTGTATTTATGCTGATCATTAACGCCGCGTGCTCAGTGCATTGTGCTGTACAGATTGTGTCACTCGAATTATACGATCACATACGACATACCAGTTGTTGAAGGTTGTGGACGCGATTGCCAATGACGTAAAAATCGTCAAGGTTGTGTCGCGGACTCTCATCGGAGACCGGAAAATATCTGGCAACATTGCGTGGCTCAGAAGTAAGAGAACGGCGGATGGGAGGTGAGTTGTTTGGTAGACATAGCTTCAAACCTGGTGGCTCAGCTGTTTATCTACTAGGCACTCGGTATTCATGGACGACTTCAAGACTAGCAGTTTGTGGTATCTGGTCTTTAAGGAGCCTCGAGCTACACTGAGGGACATCCTTCATGGGGGGAAATTGTCGCCCCTGCCACCGCGGCATATTCGGCAGATTTCATCCCAGATAATTTCGGCGTTGATTTGTATGCCGTGCTTTACCCTACAACATCAGTTGCGGCTAACAGAATGCAGCACTTCATCGCCAATCTATCTTACATCTGGCCATCGAGCCACAGCACATTGAGGTGACAGATCAAAGCACAGTAACAGAGCACGTTTATGACAGTAGCGGGGTGTTTGTGGAAAGGGTGGGTGAGGTCCTGATGCTGGGGTGTATAGAACGGAATAATGGTCCTGTGTCTCTGTTGTAGGTGATCCTCCGACGGCCTGAGATTGCCCTTGTCTTCTTTGGTGATGCGGCCACATCTCGTGATGCTTCGAGAGGAGATGAGCGATACCGCGCCCCCGAAGTGGTATTTGGTGAGATACTATTGCCTTCATTTGGTCCTGTGTCTATTACCCTGGCAAGCGCGTTGATCGATTTATTCACAAATAGGGTGGGTGTCGAAATACAGGACAGACAATTTTTCTGTCGGTTGTGTCTTTTGGGAGATGCTGAAGGGCCGACCGTTGTTTCCGCCTTGTCCGGAAGGGCAATACCACGTCAAGGCAAAAGCTCACATGTACAGGGCGTTACTCGGCGATTACCCTGACGATGTCCGGGTCCGTGCCTCACAAATGAACAAAGGGTTGTTCAGACCTGGTTCTGGCGAGTTAACCTCTATGAGGGATGTCCCGGAAAACGTGAAAAATGTGGTCCGTGGGCTTGCAGATGTCGAGGTGCAGTACAAGAATTTATTTCCCGTGATGTGGGCTCACATTCCCGAATGAACCTTGTTATAAGGGCGAGATTGAAGATGAGGGCGCCTCCGAGGTGTTCGCAAACCTCACAATGATATCAGTGAAGGAGCGTTCCCCGCTGCGAGACATCCTCCACTTCTCTTACTTCGAGCGGAAGGATTGATTCAAACATTACCATCGATGTGCCTGGTTTCTTGAATGGCCTTGACGCAGATATGTGTCATGTGTCTTGGAATTCTTCGACTCTATAGTTCACGTTGATTGCTTTGACTGTTGAATAATCCGACAAGTACCACATATGTGAAGGAGGGAATTGAAATTACGGAGGGCGCAACGCAAGAGCGGTCGAGTATATCTAAATAAAGAAAAAGAGGCTGCATGGGGTTGAGTACAGATGACTAATTCTTAAGGGTATTTATCTTGAGGGACAGATGCATAAGAGGAGAGGCATCGAGATAGTCTTCACATGCGAGGTTGAGTTTATCTGACCTCCCCGACGGCGTATGCTGCAGGCACGAGTGACAGGCCACGGTCCCGGATCGGAGACTAGCTGAGCGTCAAACCTTTGAAATGTAGCAGAACAGAAGAAGTTTACTCACTGTCTCACAGCCAAACCCAAGGATCCGCAACGAAAGCATTGGGTATACGTCATCAAAAGCGTCGTCATACTTGATACTCCGTCATCTCTGTAGAGAAGCTACGCGATAGGGTCAGCTGTAAGGGCGAAGGATCGTGACCACGTTCTGGACCTGACCTGATGCATGAGCTGGAGGTGTTGCAGGATATTGACTCCTTTCTCGATAGCAGAGTCCAACGCTTCTAGACTTGACATCAGAGCACTTGTAGCCCGTCTGATTACCGGGAGAAGCTGGCATTGCTTCAGCGATAGTAGTCAAGGCGGCGGAGATCGATGGGCTCACCCGGTTGGCTTCTTGTACATATTGTGAACGACGTCCACACTGTCCTTGCAAATCAGACAGAATTGACTCATAACAAGCGAGAGCTGCATGGCTCTCAATCTGCGTGTAATACAATGAGCATCAGTGTATGGGTCTGGACCTGGCAGAATGCTTCAACTGACAAGCATGCGAACGTCCAGTTGACCTTCTATCAAGTCCTTTTCTGCGGATGTGTCCCAGCAGCGCCTGTCGAGAACGACCTCCATAGCGCATAAGAGGTGAATAATGGTTTCGACGGAACCTGTCGAGGTATATGGTAGTGCTGGTCCATCGCAGCAGACGGGACATTCAACGCCCGATGGTGGGTGGTCGATCTGGGGTACGAATTTAGTGCGGGCAGTCTCAAAGCACTCTTTGCAATACGTGTGACCACAGTGTCTAAGACTGGAAATCAAAACGATGAGTCCTATCCCAATTCCGAAATGAGAAGAGTTTACCAGACCACGCGATCGTGCGGTATCTCAAGACAGATAGGGCACACAACGAAGGACTTCATCGCAGATAGCAACGATTGGTCTTGAGAGAGGCTGCCATTTTCCTGTTGTACATCACTGTCAGGTGAGCTCAAGATGGCTGACGTAGAGAAGACGCCCGTACGGTTATGAGTTGCAATATTTTTGACCGCAATTCAGAACACTCGTCCAGGACGATATCGAGGTCGTCCCTACGCGTTGACCAATCTGTATGGAGACTTAGGAGCTGCGGTATAGGCCTAGCAGGTGGTTCCGGCTAAAGGGATGTCGGTGAACTTGCCGTTTATGATCAGAGGTGGAAAGAGGGCGCCACATACCGCACTGTCGCCTGTCACGACATCGACGTCGGGGTATAAGTGACGTAGTACGTTATGCAGAGTGATCGTCATCGAAATTGGGCGCCGATGCTGCGAAGGGATCCGTACAGCTGAAGCAGCGAACGGTTGCGAAGTGCTCTGGTCAAGCAGAGGGTCTAGGCATTAGAGAGTAACTGTGTGAGATGTGTCGCACTGCCACTTACTGATTTCGTGACGGGGTTGTGACAGATATTTTCCCAGTAGTGATGGCGAGTAGGCAATGTTCAATCAAAGGGAGAGTCCCTGGCAAACTGACGGGCTGATGCCCTTTTAAACAATGCTGTTTGCACCTGGTTGCTGTATCCTATAGTACCGCGTGTAGGTAAGCAGCTGACAATGTTAGCCAGTCAGCATGTGGAACTCGTGGCAGCCTACAAGTTTCGAAGTTTTATTGACAACAATTCCAGATTAATCCCAATTTCTTTGATGGAAAGATTAAGGTGCCTCTGTATTCTTCCAGAACTGGATTGTATCTAGGAAAGATCTTGTTCCATATGTCCCCATGAACATAAGTAGTACATTCTTTGCGATTTGATCGGTTTAAGGGCTGCTACCAGGGGTGTGGAATGTTGGTGTGCCACTATTCAAATCTCCTGGAATGTCATTTTCATGCGGTAGGAGCGGTCCCCAAAAGCATATCTCTATCAAGGGTCACCGGTCTTTTATCTGGGGTGCGAATTGGACAATATATGTGGAGCAGTGGCGTTGCTTCTGAATTGGCAACGTGCCGATATCATGTCCAGACTGGCTTTTTGGAAGCACTATAGCACATAATGTGTCCAATTTGAGGGACCTTGTGTTATGGCAGCATAAATAGATTCCATTGTTCAGGCGAAAGTAAGTCCAACGTGACTCAGAACAAAGTTCCGACAAGTTCGCATGTCCAATTGAGGAACCGGAGATAGATTTCGGTGACCGAGATACAGCAAAGTGCGGTTGTGTAGGTGATTTGGTTGACAATTCGCTTGCATACCTGTATTTTACACTTTTTATGACAGGTCATTGTCAGGTGCTTTGATCAATTCCGGCAGAGTGAATTTTTTTTTCTTCTCTGGGACGCGAAAAGGGTTTTGTTACTGACTGTTACGCAGGTAGGAAGGAATAAGAAAACTGGTCGCGACCTGGACGGAGGATGTTTGAATCTGTGAGCAGCTCCAGAGGAAGGAAGGTAGTGTGTTGTTTGTTTAGCTCAACCGCGGCAAACATTTGGAAATGTCCGGAAAGAGCCGAGTCTGATTTAGGGGTCTGCTGATGTCGTAAGTGCCAATGATCGGGACCTTTCCTGTCATTTGAGTTTAGCACCTCGGCATGCTATTGAGAAAGGATCTGTTAGTCCTCTGAAGTTCCCGGGTATATGTCCTTCAGTTTCTAACGAGGACATCGACCGCCGTCGTCTACGTCGCTACCAATGATGGTATGGGGCATCGATGCGCAGTACAGGGATGGTCGATTATTACTTCGAATGGCACAAGATACGTTCTGTGAGGGCTGCTGATCTTCACATTAAAGGTAAGGAAAAAATTGTAGCAACGTGTGAGGATGCAAAGCCACGGAATGCCAATCTACCTCTCTAGAATTACGACAGTGTATTATACCACTCAATCGGCCGGGCGCCGTCTGTCTTTTGGAAAACGGTAGGAGCGTGTTTGAAATGTAGAGGGATGAAAATTGACGAACCGCATGTTTGAGGACGATCAACCTTCTCTGGAAATGTTCAATGTCGTGTTGAAGGCCCGTGAGGGCTGTCTGTACTCCCTGTCAGTAGAGTCAAGGGTGATGCATGTTTTAGTACCTTAATCGATCTGACAGTGGCGCCCTCATATTGATTGGACTCTGTTCCGTACGCTGGCTCGATTCCGTGTCTGGTAGACGGGTAAGTGTCACTTCATTGGGACAGGGCGGGGGCCGCACATGGCGAGATGCAAATGGAATCGTTCAATGTAGTTTTCAAGACTGGCTATGTACGCAGCATGTTTGCTACTGCGAGTGAGGTTGATTCTGACACGCTGAAGATCAGAAATGGGCAATGCGTATTGTCTAGTGAAAGAACGTACGTGTCTTGGTCGCTGAACACTTCCTCATCGAACTTGAGTTTCCAGTGCCTGCGAGTGTTGGTGGTGACGACGCCGCGCGGTGAGCCTACATGATGGACAGAAGCGGAGGAGGAAGTATATGCGAAAGGTGATTCGTCAGGTCGGTCCGAGGAGCTCGTTGGCAGAACAGGCAGTAACGCCGGCAAAGTTATCTGAGGAGGGTTCTCCACCACGAAGGTTTTTGTTGAAGTGTGGTCTCCGTCGTTGTCTACACGCTCCATATCAGCGGAAACGGGATGCATCGCCAACAAGGAAGTGTGCGACAGCCGTAAGGGGGGTGATGGTCTTGAGAGTCTAACGCCGGTTATCACCTGATGGTGTCTTGAGTTTGGGTAGGAATATGCATGCCGGGAACGGAGATGAGAAACCTTATTCCTCCTCTGACGGGAGGTACGAACAGCGCCAGAGGGCGAATAGAACCTAATCTGGATTCACGTCTGTCTTGTCGCACGCTGCCTTCAGCAGACGGGATATGCCTGTGCAAAGTAAGCATTAGGAGACGGGAAGTGAGGCACAACTGACGAGGTATGATCTACTTGATCGGCATGGCTGCGGTACTCGTGAATCGTGCAGCGGACCAGACGGGATGGTGACTTCAACTCTACATCGACAGCGTTGGCGGATGGCAGGATACAATAATACAGGTTGAGCGGGGCCCAATGTGAGTCTGTCACAGTGTCACGCGCGAACGTTGGGACAATCTCACGGCATAAGGCACGTCCTTTGTTTCCATGATTCCACTCAGCACCGCTGCAAGCAACGCTCTCGGCAATGGCGAAGGAAACAATGTTCAGGAAGAGAGTTTTGGGATGGATTGGCGTGAGTCGGTGAGTTTTGTGACTGGCTTGTCAGTAAGTTTATTCTCCTATGAATAAAAAGACCTCAGAGCAATCGTCAAAGACAGGCTTGGTCCTTAGACTCCCTCCCTTCGGCAACATTTTCGACGCTTCATCCCGACTACCCAGTGCCCAGTCTAGTGCCGCCGCCGACGTGTGATGACGCGGCGGTTGACGCGTGGTGTGGAATGTTACGACGGACGACGCCTACCAATGGACTTAGAATCAAGCCTGAAGTCGGGCGATGTTCCACCCCAGTGCAAGAAAGTAATTCTCGTGTCAGTCGTCTCCGGAAGGCTGCTGTGGAAGTACGATCTGGTTGCATGGCTAGCGATCATGGCTTTTCTGCTCCTTCCAACGTCTGCGCACGGCGCCGGAAGCGGGCACTAAGGAAGAAAGCTCTGCAGGACTTCGTGGGATATCATGCGACTGACCCGTACGTGTCGTGAATTTGAATTGGATTACTGTCTGCTGAGCTTCTTCGTAACAGAGATGCCTTGCCTCAATTGGAGAGAAAGCGCCTCTATATCCATTGCCTGGAGGAGTATATTGCATTCCTCCGGGAGCAGTACAGTTTACTTGACATTTCATTGCCGTTGATGGTAATGGACGTCCATTCAGTGGGACTGTCTCCACATGCCAGCCAGGTACGATTTTTTTCTCCGCATCTCAGGTAATTGGACTTATGTTGTCGCGGGAAGGCCTTGCTTAGCTATACAACGAGTAGGGCTAGAACGCTCAATGTTGCTGTTTTATCCCTTGAAGCAGCGCGCGGTAGAGTTTGAGGCGTTGAGAATTTAGGTGCAGGGGTCGATGGGTGGTGGTCAGCTCGGCTCTTTGTCATTGAGACGAAATGTCGGCTGCTTCTGCGAATCATTATCGGTGAGGTGACGATGTGGCAGCGTGTAATCTAGTGACTAGACACACACAGGGCGAGCTCAGTGTCTGGAAGGAAGATGACAACTATGTTG
>NHYE01005178.1:0-15568 GCA_002938385.1 Gymnopilus dilepis | reverse complement strand
CGCAATACCCCCTGCCCCTCCCCGCCTCTCCATACCCCTCGCCCATCGTCAACCAATGGTCCCAACAAATTCGGAGCTGCGCGGCCTTCATCTTCGTCACGCCGCAGTACAACTGGTCGTTCCCCGCGTCGGTGAAAGTGGCCGTGGACAACATCTTCCACGAGTGGGTCGGCAAGCCCGCGCTGGTGGTGAGCTATGGCGGGCGGGGCGGGGACAAGGCGAATACTGCGCTGAGGGCGGTGTTGAGTGGCGTGCATGCACATGAGTGGGAGGGCAGGGTTGAGCTGGTGCTTGGGGCCGGGGTGATGAGTGCGGCGAATAAGGGCGTGCTGGACGAGGCGGTGCTGGAGAGCTGGGTTGCGGCAGGGAAGGATAAGGAGGTAGTGGACCGCGCCGGGGAGTTGGTCAAGATTGTTGCGGAGGTGGCGGAGAAGGCGCAGGAGAGTGGCAAGGCTTAGGGCAACTTGAAGGAGCGGATCGGAGTCTGCTTGGGACTCTTATTATCAGATTAGATTAGATGCCAGCTATCAGCGTTTGTCCTAAATTTATCATCTTCGCATCCTGCTTCCGTTCTTCCATGAAGTTGAACCACCTACACTGCAACCGGCTTCCGTCAGCCTTCGCATAAGCTGTGAAGCTTTCCTACATTCTCAGTCTGTAGACCTCCGATTTCCTGACCTGTCCCAAGGGTGAAGGTTTACTGATGTGACTGCTCCCTGGCACACGAGACACACACCTCTCAAAAGTTCTGAACAATCCACATACATCGCACCAAGCTTCTGCGAATCCTTGCTACGATGCACATCTGGACTCCCTGAATCCTGACATGGCGTGTGTGCTGTTCACCGCCACTGTCAGTTGTGATTCTCATTCAATCGTGAAGGCGAGGAATATGAAAGCAATTAGTATACGCCACCTCTAGATCTGATGGACGTCGCTCGTGAGGTAAAAAGAGCAAGGCGGTAACGTTGCCACTGCTCGTCCCGAGCCCTCTGTCCCTCGAACCTCAGTGGACCTGACGGCGTTTCAGCTGTTTGTTGGGGGGCCCAAGGGCCGCCGCTAAGCGGGGACTTCACTTGAAGTACAAGGAAGGTTCTTCGTATAGTCATTGTCGCTCAATTTTCAAATCGATTACGGACGCCTTCTATCCTGTCCTTCCTTCCACGTCGTCCTCACTGTCCACTGTCTTCACCCCTCCTTCACTCCTTCAACCACACTCATCCAAATTACGAGCTCGCAGAGCCAAGGAAGAAAGGAGAAAGTATCTCCCCGTCCCGAGCACGTCGTTCCTCAGGAAATACGCAGGCTGGTCGAAGCTCCCCGAGCCCTCATCCCAATTTCCATGGCCAGGGAGTCGACCTCGTCAATCCAAATCATCAACGCTCTTCGGACCACCTGAAGACATTCACAACTTCAACCTCATACGATATAGCAGGCCGCGGCTCCGGGTCCGCTTATTCTCCCTCGTATAACTTTAAGGATCCCTTCGCGTCCGCATCCGAGATGGATTTTGGGAGTGGAGGAGAGGATGTCGAGTCTCTTTTGGCTTCTTGGACCAAGCCTGCCGAGAACGAGAACGAGAACGAGGACTTGCAAGGGTTGTATTCGACTTTTCCACAGAGAAGGAGAGCAGACGCGAGAGTGATATCTGCCAATACTGCCAGCAACGTAGTTGACAACGAAAAGCTGCTCCCTCCCTCACCACCAGCCTCCCCACCTCCTCTCCTCCTCCCTCATCCTCGTCTTCGCCAGATCCCTCCAACGCCTCCAGTTCACCGCCTTTCACTGGAAAGTCTTCCTCAAAACAGAAATGAACACACCCCTTCTCCCCCTTCTACGAGCCCCCTGCATATCGCACCCTCCTCACCCACATCGCCCTCTGCCTCTCCAAGTCCGCGTACCCGTTCTTCTTCCTCTTCGTCTTTCTCTTTACGGGGAGCCAGGGGAGGGATTTGTTCTGGGCTCGGACGCTGGTAGGGGTGGTGTGTGGCGGGGTTGGAGGTGCGTTGGGATGAGTTTGGTTGGGGTTATTAAGGGGGGTTATGGAAGCTGCTAGTGAGTATTCACTATGCTGGATGTAATACGAAGAATTCACGCTGACGAGTGTTGTTCTTGTTGTTTCTTGAACTAGCATGTGCGACGGTGGTCCACCAATATCGCCTTCCAGTACAGCACGCACACCGTGACGGCACCCCCGGGATCAGAATGCAAGACCTCGCAGCGCACTGCCGGGACCCCTTCGGCTGCTCGGGTGCGCTGAGGCTGCTTTGGGACCGGGGGAGGAGGTATCGGGGGGCTGATAGGAAGTGTAGGGAGGATTATGAGTGAGTTTCGTGTCCCGTGTGCAGTTGGACGGGATTTGGCTGGTGCTGTGGGCTGATTGTGTTGCGCTTTGTGTTTGCATCTTAGAAAGAGGCCCTGGTCGCTCTGGGTTGTGTATTCCATGCTGAACATCCTCCTCGCTTCGAAGTTCGACCCCCCGTTCTTGTTCGGGAGACTGGTCAAGATCGAAGTTGACGTTGTGGTACGCAGGCTTTGTCCGCTTTTCCACTTCTGCTATCAGGCTGGTTGATAAATTCATCTATTACTGTAGCACCAATATCAGGACTACTACGAAGTCCCAGTCGCAGCTGACGTCTCTCCAGCGGATGTCGCTCGCGCGCACGCGCTTCAGCCTGCTTTCGAGGTGCATATATTCGGATTTGTTGAATTTATCGAATTCGGAGTGCTAACCCTCATTTGCAGAACTTTCTCCTAACATGTCCGATGTCGCCCTCCTTCTCGTCAAGCAGTCTACCCTCGGCCGTCCAAGTCCAGTGGGGTGATGACACTGTGTATTTTGCGGAGGTTTTGCCTGGGCAGCTCGTCCCGGGCGGTAGTGGGCTTGGGACTTTCACGGTTGATTCGGTGGACTCGTTTTCAGATGAAGATGAAGATGAGCACTCGGAGGGTGGTGAAAAGAGAAAGGAGGTGCAGCAGAGTGATAGCGTCGGTTCTGGATCTTTGTTGAGGTGAGGTTTCGCTATGTCTGGCACAAGATTTGCAAGGTTTCTTAATCATGTCTTATTCTCAGATTTACGAGCGAGGTGGGGCATCAGGATGAGCTGCGTCAAGATCCCGGAGCTGTCGAATAATCTGTACGTTGCTTCACGAATAGGGTATCTTCCGTCAGAACATCCTGGAAGTAAAGCTCATACCTGCCCTATAGCATCCCCATTTCTCAGAATGGCTTCACGTACCTATTCACCCCGCGCGAAACGATTCGACCACTCTTTCAAAATTTCGGCTTGCACAGTTGCCTGCAATATTTGAGCAGCCGTTTAATCTCTCTAGTGTCGTGCACCCAGGGGATGGCCTACCAGGGCGGTTGAACCAGTCGGGTATCGCTATGGGAGGTAGGCCCGTTCAGCCCAAATGGATGAACAAGTGAATTGAATCCTTCTTGCAGCACAATTCTTCAGCAATGGCGCCGCACTGAGTATGAAAAGCACACCCTTGGACATGGGTAAGACTCTACCTTACAGTTCCTCTGCGCGAAGATTGACATGACCTCCTCTCAGGTCCTGACTTCAATGGCTTCGCCACTGTCGAACACGTCCTCATCAGGCTCAACACCACCTTCGCACCCAACGGGACCTTTCGCGTCAAAGTTCCCCTCCTATCAGGCGCCAGTGGTTCTGGGTCGAATACAGCCAGGGTACGACGCAGCTGTGTGTTTGGAGCTGTACGAGCCTTGGGTGCTGGAGGTGTATAATAGCTCCGTTGCGCAGCCGAGGACGGTGAGGATTATTGGTGAGGGTGCTTCAGTTCCCGGGTTTGTAGGGGAAAATATGAAGGGAAGTGGGATGGATGACCCGCTTGTGAAGAGATCCTTGAAGTCATCGGGGACAGTGGACGCTGTGTAGGTTGATCAGTGATCCTGCCTCGTGCTAAGACTGCGATCTTACTACTTCTTCTGTGATGCTCTAGATATCTAGCAGCACACCAGAATAGCGTCAATCACATCCTCAAGGACAACGGCCGCGATGCAAGCTATGTGCCTTCTCCCGCAGTAGGGCTTCTCCTCTTATCGATCTCAGCAATCACTATTAAATATTAATCACTCACTTCACTCTCATGCAGTTGGTATCATTCACAAACGGCAACAGCCCCCTAGGCTACACACATCTCTCAGCCACGTCCTACGCCACCGCTCGAGCCCTCGCAGATACCTCGAACGTTCTGCCCTACTTCACCGGCTCCGGCATGGGCGTAGCAAGACAGTACCCTGATCGACACGTTGCGAACACGAGTATATACAACCTCCAAACAGCCTCGACGATCGTATTCATCTTGTGTGTTGGGTTAATCTCGACCCTGTTCGTCCCGCGTCTCCCGTTGGGTGTTCCTAGGAGGGGGTTCGATTTGTATTCGCGGTTTTCGGCGTTCTATGCTGAGGAGTTGGTGGCTGAGCGGAGGGAGGGTTTTGGGAGGAATATGAAGCTTGGGGAGATTGTTGAGCGTACGAAGGATCTGAGATTCTACTATCCTGTCGATAACTACCAAGGGGACTACAAAATTGGGGGTTTCTAGCTGTACTCGAAACAGGAAACAAGGCTGACTGTAGATTATGTTGAGAAGTAGTATAGGCACGTAGAATGTAGAAAAATACAGTTCGAATGCACATTTAAAGCAGAGGACCCTCATCGTAGTAGGTAATTCCAGCAGTGACTACGTCAAATTGAAACGAGCCATCTCGCGACGGGTGACGCGGGTGATACGGTGCCCAAGGAGGTCGACGTCTGGCTCTGCGCGATAATCGACGACCCGACCTTGAGACACCTCCGATATGCCCTCTTCAACAGTAGCAGTGGCGGGATAGTTGATCCGAACCGTCGAGAGCCTGTCGATCGTCCGACCGCGTCTCTGATCCCTCGATCTTCCTCTCAACTCCTTCATGAAAGACCACCAGTCGTCCGAGAAATGAGGGATGCCCAATTTTCGACAAAGATCGATGTCGGGCAACCTCCTGGCTTCGAGATACTCGTGCAATGCGGGTATGTAAGCGTCAGTGCGAGAGGCGTGTTTGGGCTGTCCATAGTTCTCGATGCTGTCCTCTTGGATGGCGAGAAGCCGGACATATGAGGCAGTGACGTAGAAGAGGAGGTCTGATCGTGCGTTCAGCCTCTTCTCGCTGATGAAGTGCCGAAGAGACGAGGTGAGAAACTCCATCGTAGGAGCCCACCTGGTCAAGGACTGTCGAAATGCTGCGTATTCGAAGATCTTCCCAACTTTCTGGCCGTGCGTTTTCAGGACGTCATCATCGTTAAGGTCTGGGTCGGCGACCACATGTAGAAAGGCGTCCACAAAAGATGAGAGTTGATCGTATGCTGTTGAGATAGTTCAGGGTCTTTACGATTGGGCCGAGGCGAAGAGTCGCTCACCATCTTTGAGGAAGGGGTCATACTTCTCTTGCCACGGATTCTTTTGACCGTAGTACATGTAAATCTGATGATCAGGGTAGGTCGGATATTTCTTCGACGCAGATATGGCTCGGAACGGCCCCTCCAGACGCCTTGGGTAGAGATAATTTGCGATCCGTACGTGCAATTCAGCAAAATGCTGGACAATGCTTGGCGACGGGGAAGTATGGTGTGATAGAAATATAAACTTGTTCTCGTCTTGCATGAATTCGTATGACGCATGGTCGACAAGTTCACAGAAGGTGGGAGCGGGTTTGGTGTAGTTGCCAAAATGGAGGAGGGCTTGGAAGTAGCGGTTGTATGACAAGTTGTTGCTGTGGGAGCTCGTTTTGCCGACGATGTCTTGTGTCATTTCCTGAACTCCAAGGTAACCAGAACGGATTATTGCAGGATCCGACTTGCCGTACTGGGCTGTGGTCGTGCGGATACCTCTGGTCAGGTCGTAGAACGAGCCTGTATTGCCACTCGCCATGAACAGCGTTTGAACATCTGGCTCATTGTCAAAGGCGCTTTTCGCATATGCGTTTCGCAAAAGGAGCCACTGCTCGTCAAAAGACTGCCATGTCGACGAGTTCAACGTGCGACACAGGTCTTCCACGAGAAATTCCATGTCCCAATGGGAAGTGTTTTTGGGCCCGCGTACGTCTGTAAGCTTCTGCTTTTTATGGCGCTTCAGACAACGCTGAAGAAAAGATGTTGACGCGCCGAAGAAGCGATACAACGCACGGCTAGAATATGCGCAAAATCTGAAAGCAGGCCAGAACAGCGTGAAGAAATGTCGAAAATGTGAGGATTGGGGAGATTTGTACGGGGCCTGGTGAGGCATTCGAAGGTTGCCGTATGACAGTGGAAAGCAGAAGACAAACATATGCAGGCTGGGAATGATTGTCGTGTAGATGAGGAAGACAAATGGGATGGAGATGGCTATGATCACAGGAATGGCGACTACGAGGGATGCGTCGAGCAAAAAATCAATGAGTCCTGCGAGAAAAAAAGCGAGGGCCATTTGGAGCAAAAGAGGCAGGGAGGAGAAAATTCCTGGTACGTGCCAAGCCTCCAGTCCATCTATCCGCATATTCAACAGCGCAAATTTCTGCCTCGACGTAAGTGTGGCCGGGTACTGCTGGTGCTCCCTGAGCCATTGAAGAGAAACGATGCCGATTATAGCAGTAGCCAAACTCAGCACGAGGCTGATAAACCAAGAAACGTTGACGCGGAAAGACGAAGATGACGGTCGACTTGAAAGCGAAGCTTGGTTGACTACTGCAGCGACAGAATTCGAATTGCTAGTGCCGTTGAGGCTGTTGTCGGAATTGGACGCGATTTGTGTAAGAAGCTTGATAATGATTTCATCTCGGTCAGGTTGCAAGTTCGGATATGACAACGCCACGAAAGCCGTTACGACCGCGGAGAAAAGTCCTGCCTATATTTCAGGAATTCGCGATGGAATCAGTGATGATAGATGGGCAGGCAGATTCAGCACAGTCTGTGGGATGGACTCACGAAGATGAGCAGATTTTGTACTTCCTCTCTCCAAGAATCACATCGATTGGAATCCTTTTGCAATCGCGCTTTGAAGAGCCTTTCCCAATGGTCTCCTTCAACGGTGATTGGGTAAGTATAGGGATCGCCGCACTCCCAATCCTTGGCCTGCGCGCATACGTGGTCCAAGCTCAGAGGGAAAATCGTGCCAATCGCAAGAAATCCACGTACCGCAGAGCCAGTTGGCGCAGGTCTGTCTCCTTGTCCCGCAAACATGTAGGAAGATTACATGGAGATGACGCGTCGCGTATGTGCTTATATTCCATCGTTTATGAGTTACATGCGGCCATCTTGAGCTGTCATTAACCAGAAACACGAGGGGGACCACCACAGCAGGCAGCAAGGAAAGCAATGCTGCGTGAGAGAGCATCTCGGAGCGTTCGGGTTCACAACCTGACCCATTCCGACAAATGAAATTAAAGGCCTCATAGATAGGGTGCAAGAAGAAGAGCAATCTGCGTGAAGAGTCTGCCAGTACGATAGCTTCTGATTTCCTAAAAGTTGGAGGTGAAGAGATGTAGCAGAACACGAGTTGACTCGTGTGAAAACCCAAATCCGCAAGTATTTCCATTTCGAGAGGACCATTGGTTTTGCCTAGGTCGAGCTCAGAGTCATCTAACCCCCTCGTGTTCGGCCGACCAATCGCTGACGAGCAGTGCAAGTGAAAAACCGTTGAGACCTCCAATGAGTCTAAGATATTACTTACAGTAGACCTGTAGAATTTTGGAACATGATAATCGTGTTACATATTACTGGAATATGAAAACGAGTGGTCGAAAAGCATAAACTGGATGCACCATACCCTACTCTCGAGAGGTCAACATACAAGGACCAGTCACACTAGATTCCCAGCGTCCGGGTTCATTCGCAACTCGCCGGTCTGACCAGTTTGCCTCCTAGTCCGGTTCTCTGAGTCGATTGAAGGGGTGAGCTCGTATGAAACACTCTGGATGATCGATACTGGTGTAAGAGCGCCGTTCGTCACTTCTTCGGATAGAGGTGATGGCTCCTTCTCTTCAGCCTCTTCATCGCTGCCTCGCCAGTCCAAGAAATTCCACCATTTCAAGTCAGAACGATCTGGTAACCCAAAACGCGCAAGTAAAGTCGGGTCTGGTTCGCCTCTTGCTTCCAGGTATTGTAGCAAGACTGGTAAAAATGCTATGACGTCCCTGTTATCACTATACGTCGTTCCAGGCCAAAATTCAAATTGCCATGGATCCGAGATAAGCACAGAGCGAGCATAAAAGCACGAGATACAGAATAGGATGTCTGATCTCTTACTGAAAGCGCCGCTAGCTACGCTTTCGTTTATACGCATCGAAAGAAGGTTCATCATTGATGCGACACTATCGGAGGACTGTCTAATAGCGGCATATCTTATAATCTCCCCGGACTGGCGGCCGTATGAGGAGATTAAGAGAGCATTTTCGTCGACTGCATGATCTGCAAATAGTCCTAGGTAGGCCTCGATCAGGAGTGAAAATTGCTCTGAAATGGCTGTTGTAGGGGCGATCAGAATTGCCGACTTTGGAAGGTCAAGTAGAGTGCATACCTCCTTCAGAACAAACCATGTACTTTCCCCCGATTACTTCACTATTCCCGTAATGGTATAGCAAAAAGGCATCCGGATATTCAGGGAATTGGTCCAATGGTGCCCATATCGTAATTGAGGGCTTCCCTGGATATAAGTAGTTCAATAGTCGTACGTGTAATTCTGCAAAATGCTGGAAAAGAGGGACGCTGGGAGACTCTAGATGGGAAAGTAGTATGAAGTAGTTCTCCTCTCTCAAAAACTCCGTGGGAGGCTTCTCCAGCATTGAAGAAAAGGTCGGGGTCGGTATAGCGAGGTTGCCATCACTGAGAAGGCACTGAAGGTAAGCGTTAGGCGGCGCTTCCCAAGAGGGATCCTTCAGGATACCGTCCTTATCGCCAATAACAGATACTGTCATATCCTCAACCGATGAGTAAGCACACTGGATGATAGTCGGATCCAAATTTCCGTGCTCGTTGACGGCCCACAATATTCCGGAGGCCAGATCATACAGCATAGCTGAGTTCCTATCCAAAGTTGTCTTGTATGCTAGTTCCAACCACGATTCCTTTTTGAAAATACTTTTTGCATATGCGTCTCGCGTTATCAACCATTCCTCGTCGAATGCTAGCCAAGAGGAGCGACGTAGAGACTTAACTGTCTCACGAATCAGGAACTTGAAGGTTATCAATCTCGATTCCAAGGATAGAATGGGTCGCAACATCTTCTGAGCTTCAACTTCTTGACTCCCTCTTCTTTTACTCCTCAGACGGCGAAGGGAAAAGAATAGACGGTATACAGTGTAATTGGCATGCGCGCACAGGCTGAAAGCTGCTTCAGAAATAGCGATGAATTGCCGAAAGAGCCTAGCTTGCGTTGATCTATATGGTGCTTGCTGGGGAGTGTTGTTTGTGCGATCCGTGATAGGGAGGCAAAATATGAACATCTGAAGGCCCGGAATGACCGTTGTTAGAATAGAAAATGCAAATGGAATGCCGATGGAGATGCTGACAGGGATTGCAACTGGCGACGAGGAGGCAATCAGGAAGTCAATGAGGCCAATGAAGAACAGCGTCAATGCTGCTTGAAGGAGAATGGGCAAGGACGCAAAAATTGCAGGGACATGCCATGCGTCCAGACTTTCCATTCGCATATTGAGTAGGGCAAATTTCTCCTTGTAAGAGAGAGAGCTCGGGTACTGCTGATGCTCCGTCAACCACTGCAGAGAAACAATGCTGATGAGAGCTGTTGTGAGGCTGAGCACAAGGCTGATGAGCCAGAAGATATTGACACGTATAGCAGATGTTGATGGGGGGCCGGCGTTCAAAGCCATGTCTATCGGCAATTGAGGAGAAGCCTGAGTGTTGTTGAGCGGGTTGGCAAGCTGTGTGGAGATGCGAGCAAGTAAACTGATCATGATCTCGTTCTGGTCGGGTTGGAGTTCCGGATACGATTGGATCACAAAGGCAGTCAGGACTCCAGAGAATAAACCCGCCTGATCAAAGCATGTAAGCAAGGCGACAAGATACAATATGAGATCGTTTTCCTTACAAAGATAAGCAGATTCTGTACTTCGTCCTTCCACGACTCGCACCGAATGCGATCCTTCTCGAGCCGCAGGTCCAGCAGCTTTTTCCAGTGATCCCCGTCCGATTTAATTGGATATTGGAAAGGGTCGCCACATTGCCATCTCTGACAACGACCGTATGTAGAGTATATGAGAGGAGGCCGTTTGAATAGCAAAGAATATCTGGAATCACGCACTTCAGAGGACGCTGTTTGACCACTTCTCTTCTCTGCGGCAGACATAGTAGTTGATTGATACAGTGGCTAGCAAAGGGTAGACAGGGAAGGACCCAAAACTTTTGTTATCAAACTCTTCTTTAAGAGATCCTGTGAGAGATTTATTCAGTTTGACAGAGAAGCAGTCTCTATCATTGGGTCGGGACTTCGCCTTTCCGATGTCAGTGTCAATTATTCCAACGTACAGGAACTGTCAAGATTCTTTTCCGAGTCGGATCCACTGTCTTGTCCATACTTCGCGGCATCATCCCAGCTTTTCGACCTGCAGCAGTGATGTTACCATGAAGGCCAGTCAACCGTTCGGCGCTGTAGTGCCTAGCAGGGTAGAATCCTTCCGTCTTGTTGAAGTGCAAGTCGGTATAAAAGTAAGAGTAAGATTGGAGTAAGATTGGTTCAAGAATGATGCGGTTCGTGTATGCCCGGCCCCGGCCAGAGTGTCAAATTGATCCGTGCTGCAGTACAACCAAGACCCGCGATTTGATATTTCACTTGCCACGGTCCATGAAGCATACGGTATAATTATCTCTTCTACAGTAATTAGCATCGACAAAGTTTGTGGTTTCTGACCGGCGCCAGTGGCTCGTCGCTGACGCTGAAGTCCCATACTTCGAGAGAGTACAAACTATCGTAGTCATCAAAAAGCAAAGCCATACAGAATCGGCCTTGAAAGCAGAAAAGATAGGACACTCCAGTCTTTGCAATCATCAAAGTCTTGAACTGTTTCATCGAACGAACGTCATATATCTGCACGCAATTCTGACTAGGTTCTCCTTCAAGTCCCGGTTCAGCACCGGAAACACGGGTGCCCCACGACAGCATCATCTTCAGATCGTCGTGCTGTATGAAGAATCCGGGAACGTCATCCTGTTTGTACAGCAGATCGCCTGACGAGGCATTCCAGGTACGAAGAGTCCTCTGAAGGTCGGTGGTTATCAGATAGGAAGGAGAGACCGCCATGTCGAGTGCAACGCCTTCTGGTGATTCGAGGACGTGAAGGCAATCACCAGTGAGTGTGTTCCAGATGCGTATTGTCTTATCTTCGGATGCAGAGTATATTTTGCTTTGAGAAAGACGAAGGTGTCTGACTATACAAATTGGAATGAGCACCAGTGATTTTCAGGGCCTCTGAGGTAGTGCAACCGCTGACTTACTGCGCTCGCTATGTCCTATCAGAATCCATCCACGATTTCCTGTCGTGATATCCCAGGTTCTTACTGTACCATCAAGTCCACCAGTCACAATCGTCCTGCTGTTGGTTTCGAGGCACTGGATTCTGTGTCGAGTATCGGGCAATATTGCAAGTAGACGTGAGTGGCCTCCGA
Organism: Gymnopilus dilepis; assembly: GCA_002938385.1. Lineage (NCBI taxonomy): Eukaryota > Fungi > Basidiomycota > Agaricomycetes > Agaricales > Galerinaceae > Gymnopilus > Gymnopilus dilepis. The sequence goes on along the minus strand of NHYE01005178.1, from coordinate 3,908 downwards.
GATCCTGGGAGCACCTCAGTCCACCACTTCATGGATGTCATGTCAACTCACGATACCAATACCGCCGGTGACTGCACCACCAGTGCTTGGCGAGAGTGTCCATATCCAAAAGGGTTTGCCCAATAATGACTTACTCCACTGCCATATCACAACAACTGGCTTTCTTAGCACCCCCAGCACGTCGTCATTAACCTCATCGTGGTCCAGCATCGGCATTGACAAGCGGAGGGAGCCATAAGGGTCATGTAGGGACACCTGCGAGGTAGCCTTGCATTCCCCGTCCAGAAGATCCCAAGCATGGACAGAGCCATCTTTGCAGATAGCCACGAGACATTGAATGTCACTGTCGAGATCAAGGTTTGCGAGTTGGGATTGATGCTGAAAAGAGTGAACCAATATGAAGTCTGGAAGGGAATAAACGTATGCGGTGGTGTCGAGGCCCACGGCGCAGTGGGGCCGGGAGGCCTTGAGGAATTTATGTCCCGATGGTCGCGCCGTTACACTGGGTAAAGGCAGCGAAAATCTCCTGGGCTCTCGACCTTCCCAAGCTGAACCAGGTAGACTCGATGTTCCCATTCCGGCACGGGGGAATGGGCAGGAGCAGGTGAGCCATATATATAGCGATTAGGCAGCTCTAGAATAGAATTGGTGACTGCAACGGATAGTTGGATGGATGTGGCACAGCATGGCTATGCCAAGTGAACAGATGGTGTACAGTGGCCTTCCTCGTATTACTGATAGTTAGTAGTCAAGGATGTTGGATGACGAAGCCTCAGGAGAACATTGTAGTGAGAGGATGAATGAGAAACTCGCTGAGATGTGAATTGGACGGGCGGCCTAGTTGCAAGAAACTTAGAAAGGAAAAGAGATCGGTCGGCTATTTCCGACCCGTGGTTCTCTCAAACGTACTAGTAGAGCGTTGTAGGATTCTCTTTATCTTCGAGTCCCAGAAACCTCAAGGCTTCGCGGCTCCTCTCCAAAGTTCAGTCGAAATTTGAGCTGAGGGTCCTCAGAAGATATATCAAATCAGCTCCGAAGTCTTAAGGCCTGGATATTCCACTGAGCCAATTTTAGGCATGCCCATCTGCCTGCCAACACGACTCGCGGAATTACTTGTACTGAACAGGACAAGTTATCTGGTCGAGGAGGATCTCAAAAATTTGGCGCGATAAGAAAAACGAGCAGCGAAGATGGTGGCTGACCCAGCTGTTTATCTTTTACTCCCTCAGAACGTTGGGACCAAGTCACGGTGTTGTTCTAGGCAGTATCCCTTTCCGTATTGGAAGTATCGAGGCAGTTGATGACGCCATTGACAGGCGAAGCAGGGGAATACGTGCTATCTGTCCTAGTCGCCGAAGATCAGTTCGGAAATGACAAACTGCCAGAAAAGCAGGCAGTCATCGACTGTCTCTGCTTAATGCTTTTGCTTTCCGAACTTCAGAGGTGGAGCACCTAACGCACTAATCGGAATAGTGCTCAAGGTAGGATGGAGAAGTATGCACGACGCTTAAGGGTACTAGCATTGACAGGAAAGGAATGGCTTTCGCACTATTAATAAAGGCAGGATGTCAAGCCAAGAAGGATTCTTACACGCAAACTGTTGACAGAAGCTAAATGAACAAGTAGTCATGATGATGATACCCTTGATATTGCCCAAAAGAGACAGAAAGGGAAGTAGGGGCCTAGGAAAAGACAGGTCCAACACCGAGAACCGAGTCGCGCGCCGTCTTCATCCCGCCGCGTCTCACGGATGGAAAGATAGGCAAGAAATAGAGAGGACAAACGTCTCCTCGCACAGCCATAGAGCCCTCGGGGGAGATCACTAGATTCACAGGATCTTGACATACGAAGCCGGGAAGAGGCCCTTCTGGCCATTGACTTCCCCAGTCCACCTGTCACACAAGCAGTCAGACACATTTGACCAGAAGCCAAAGAACACAGAAAGATAGCGGGTACGATGTCGTAAGCGATGCGTCAACGTGCAAGGCCAGAGACGCGAGGCATTTATAAATATAAGGAGACAAGGGTAAAAGAACAAAAGAAGGAAAGAGGAGGCACCGAAACGCACACCACTCTCGTCCTTTGTCAGATTTCGATTGAATAGGGGTACGAGGCATGATGGAGGTATAAAAAGGGTCTGCGTCATCAAAAATGGCACCCACCAGTCGTCTGACGTCCTTTCTAGCACCAGGATGTGCTCCCCCTCTGTGATCTTCAGGTCGCCCGCTTCCTGCATTGCAGAAAATTCAAGACCAGCCGGTCAGCTATTTCAATCCTGATTCCTGAAACATAGGAAGAACCTACCCCGGAGTCATAATCGTATAGTGCCTCTGCCCATTCTCCAACTTCCTCTTCTTCGGGCTCAGGTTCAGGTTCAGGTTGAGACCGAGGAGGGGGAGGAGGAGGGGCGGGTGCCGATTCCGAATTTGTTGACCCAGCACGTCTTGCGGGTGGCGGGCTAAAATTATTCTGGCGAGGTGCAAATGCAGAAGGTATTGATGGGGGCGTAGGCGTCGCTGGCTTATTATGCAATGAGCTCAAAAAGCCTTTCGAGGAGCTCGTATCGACGGAACTGCCGAATTTCTACGCATGTCGGAAGGCGCGGAAATTAATGAATGCGGCGAAGGGAGAGGTGATGGGCAAAAGTGCGGTTCAATGGAAGGAAGAGAGAGCACCGGTGAGTCAGCCGCACATAATTGAACTGCAGGAGGGATGGATAAGCACAACGTACTTACTTTGACGGAGACCAGACCCGAAGCGCCGGAAGTCCTGTCAGCGATAGGTGGAGGAGCAGAGTGGTTATTTCTGGAGGACGAGAACGCGGCCACTCGGTCTGCCACACTTGTGACTTCATTATCCGACGCCTGGTGAGCATGCGAATTTCATGCATTCAGCGAAGGATGATGCCATGCAAATCCCCAATTCCGAGGGATGCGAAGCCAAGCAACGGAGATTGACCGACCGCGAGATGCGAAAAGGCATTCAAAGAGACGGAGGGGGAGGGGAGAAAAGAAAAAGCGGAGGCATCAGAAAAATGACTTGCAAGGGATAATCATACAGGAATTGATCCATGATACATATCTGTCTCTGATGTTGATGGCGTTGGAGGTTGGTTGGAAGGGGGGAGACGTTTATGTATCAAGGGCAGAAGAGGACCGTGACGATAACTCACCCCCGCATCTGCTTCTCCACTCGGACTACGACCAGCACCAGCACCCCCACGGGCGTTGGCCACTTGCCTCGCCCCGGCAGACATAAATTTCGCCGCAGCTTCTGGATGTGCAGCCATCGCACGACCTACAGCCGCCACAGCTGCGCCTTGGGCCGACTTTGTGGGCGCAACGGGCGCCGGCTCATCGGACTGTCCGAGGTTGGCGAAGATCTCAGGTCGGGACGAGAAGTACCTGCAGCAACAGAAGAAAACACGAGTTGATTCAGACGTCAGCAGGTGGCACGATTAGCATCTGAAGATCACAAGGGAAAAAAACCAACGACGACACGACACAGGGGTTGGGGTGGGTTCGCTCGGAATCTCGGGATGCTCAGGCCGTTCGAAAACGTATAAAAAGGCACTCACTCATCCAAGAGCGAGAAGAACGCGTCTTTCTCATGCGGTTGTAAATTGGAAAAGACCATTCCGATGTAAGTACGACAGTGGTCAAGGTTTGAGATGACTGATTGTGATAGAGTGGATGGAGGCGTGCAGGCCTCAGGTTTGATCACACTGCCCACAGTTCTAATTTTGGCAATCTCCCAAAAAAACAGGGTTTTAAATACTCTGAGAAATACAATAGGGATGATGAAGAAAGAAGATGGAAAGCCTTTTGGAGGAAAGAAATAGCACGGGAAATGTGAGCGGCTAGCTGAACAACTACATTTTGACAGGACAAAAACTGATTTTAGGAAAG
>NHYE01005177.1:0-15532 GCA_002938385.1 Gymnopilus dilepis | reverse complement strand
GCGTTCGACAGAGAACCCTCCCTGTCCAAGGACAGAGTCGGGGATACCTCGGTACTTAGTGAAATTCGACCCTCGAGCTGGAAAAAAAGTTACAAAAGTTAGTATGTATAAAATGAATTATTGTAAAATCTAAATCGAATGAGGTATACAAATTTTTTCCGAAAATCCTGACTTTTCGGCCTTGTCATCGTTGACAGGCCCGTGCGCGAGACTTTAGAAGTTCGACGCCTGTCAATCAAAGCTTCACTTAAGTGGGCTCGCTTTCAATCCACATCAATTCCCTCCTCCTCTTCATCTTCTTCCTCACTTCCCTCACTCATGTCGCCATCCAAGTTGCCATCCAAGTCCCAGCCATCCATGTCAAGTGCAACATCATCCTCGTCAACTCGTTCCAATGTCGGCGACTCCAATAATTGACCTTCCAAATCGGGATCAAGGATATCAGCTTCGTCTTGGACCGCGTTTACTACCTCGTTGTCTTCCTCGGCAGGCTGTTCTGCTGGTAAATTTGTATTTTCACTGATTCCTTGATTTTCAACTGATGGTTCCTTTGCAATAGGCCGTGCCGTGCTAGTGTCTGCCAATGCCGTGGCTGCTTCGTGGGCTCGGAAAACTTGACTTTCGAATATCGGGGTGAGTAACCGTCGTTCTCTCAACCGTTCGAATTGTTGATTGAATTCTGCGATAGGGTTTTTTGAACTCCCATTTGATAGCTGCTCCAGTCCTGCAGCAATAACGTCGGGCACCGCACGATCTCGCGCATCGACAGCGCGTCCGTGCACCACCTCGTAAACTTCATGCTCTTTAAGTACAGCCATCAGTATTCCGATGTCTTTTTGAAGGTCGGGTACTTTATGTTTTGCTCCCTGACGTGCGCCAAGCTCAATATTGATTTTCGTTGACAGTTTCCGAAGGATATTAACGCAAGGCGATACGAGAGCCAGCCAATCCCAAGAGTGTGATGCGCCCTTGGCCTTGTAAACTCGCTTGATATCCAGTAAGTTGACATGTTTGTATTTAACAACTATAGCTGACCTTAATCCAAAAATTCAAGTGTTCTTGAACCAGGTCAATTTCTACAAATGCATTGGCTCTTCCGGTAGGATTCAGCAGCCAATTTTGTGTAACAACTTTCCTGTGTCTATGTGAGGTGCTGCGGTCATGCAAAGTAGGCTTTACTCACCGTATTTCCTCTGTCCAGACATTGATCAAGTTGTGAAGAAGATGTAACATTTCATGCGCATATTTCGTGCGTCCATTTCCTCGATAACTGAAGACCCAGTGCTTAAGGACTAGTATGACCAGGCCCGAGTCTCCGGACTTCACGGCGTCAGCAAACAGCCGCATAAGAAGCGCGTCCCTGAGGAATAAGCACGCGTTTTCGAAAACCATGTCACCCTGAGCTTCGAGAGGTATCTCTTCCTTTCCTGTTGGTCTGTCGTCTGCCTCTCGCTCACTGGGATTCTGCTTTGTGGTAGACTTTTTCTTTGCCTTCTCCTTGGCTTCAGCTCTTTTCTCCTCGGCAGCCCGGGGCTCTCGCAGCTCCTGCACGTAGTCGGCGTTGGCAAACCGCTCCAGTATTTCGGCTGCATGCGACTTCATTGTTGACCAGCTCGTGACGTTTTCAGCGTAGCTTAACAGTGTCTTTTCCTTCGACACCAGCAGCAAGCAATGTAAGATCCGCGCATACAACGAGACCATTATCAGGTCTCTGCAGACCCGGAATGAAGGTAGCGACGTCAAAACGATGGGAATTCTATGCAGGCATGTATTATGGAATGCCAGGCTCCCAGGGCTGCGTCTTGACGACACTCCGAAATGTGTCAAAAGTGTTCCGTGAGTGTCGGCGATTTTTGCATGAAAAAGGCCTGTGACCAGGACAAAGTGCTTCCACATTTCCAGCCCAACCTCGTGCCCCAGGCGAATGCCAGTGATAGCTCGCTGTCGTGCTATGGTAAGCTGATCCCCGGCCAAAAACTTGATATATTTCTGATACTCAGCCTGCTCTGTATCCAGCCCTAGCTCGGCGTTGATCTCCTCGATTATTTGAATGTTTCCTGTTGTTGTATTCTCATCGATTTCCATTGATGGAAGTGGGTGTAGTTCGGATTTGTGGACTTCAATTGTTTCAAAGCTCTTCGGTTTGTCGTTTTCCAGGTCCTCTCGCCAGTCATTGAACTCTTCTCCACCATAGCGAACAATAACAGAAAGGATGGTGTGTATCAGGGCTTCGTGCATAAGCTTAGATTCATCTCCAGTGAGTAAAAGATCTGCCAATTTTAAGGGTGGTGCATTCATTACTCCATCGTCTAGGTGCCTTGTTTGGATGTCGTCAAGTGTTGCATTGTGAAGGGGGATAACAGTTGCACAGGTCCCGTTTTCTTGTGCATCTATGACGATGTATGAAATTGAATCAGCCTTCTGAACTTTGAATGGTATGTTGTCTTACTTTTTCGTCCAACCACTTGCTCCGCCACTTTGATCATCATGTTGATATTGTCATAGACTGTTATAAACAAGCTAGATGAGGCTACCTGACGTGCGGTTTTACGACAGGCCTGGGATAGAAGAAATAAAGATCCTGGTGGGGTTTTCTTCTTTTTGGGTGTTTTCTCTTCACTGATTTTGTTGGTTGTTGATCTAGCTGTTGGCCGAGCAATGATGCCGGTATACGAGGTGCTGAATCCTAGAGCTGAGAAGACAGAAAAATGCTGACGTTGTGCGCCAGTCGCAGTCAGGTATGTTCCCACCACACATTGCATACGGTTGTTATTCTGGCTCTTAACCCGAAGCATTGATATGACAGATGATCCCAGCGCCTGCAAAATGTTGAATTGGCTTTTCAGCAAAAGAAGGTAGGCCTTACCAGCTCTTTTTTATTGCGATATTTCTCTGTTAATTCAGTTTTCTGTCTTGGAGTAGTTGTAAACGCATCAAACAAAGAAAATGCTCCTGGGGCTAGTTCGCGAAGCCGCTTAGTGAGATTTTCCAAGCTAAACTGCAAGAAGAAGTCCTCGTTAATCTGCGCAGCCGTTTTCCACAGGATCTTCGATGTGGAGATGGCCCTGGATTCGTGGCTGACAATCTTCTTGGCTTGTTCAATGATCCAGTCACCGATTAATGTGCGAGTTGTTTTGTTGTAATCTGATGTCACCCAAAACCCAAAAATCTCTTTGACAGTCTCATGATGGCTGAAGAATCCTCGCCACTTCCAGTCAAAGACTTGCTGCGCCCTTCTACCTGGCTTGAATATATAATGCAGAAATTCAGCGAGAGATACCCCGGCCTGGTGGAATGTCCGGAGGACGTCGTCAAATAGCCGTTCTTTTGCACGTTCTCGCTCTGCCCTTTCCTCCTCGGCCTTCAATAGTTGCAGCTGTTTATTCTCTTCAAGTGTTTGTAGTCGCTTCTGTGTTATTAGCTGCTGCTGATGCTTCCTTTCTGTTCTAGGTGTGAACAGAATGTCCTCGCTTGAAGGAATTTCAGGAAGAGAGGAGGTCCGCGGCCTTGTCGTGACAGAGGTGGTACTAGGAAAGAGTTTAGCCAATGGGATGTCGTCAGATGTTGGAAAGTCAGCTTGGCTACTCTGGTCTTCATCGTCAGAGGTGAGAAAAGGGTTTTCGTCTGTTGTTGCCATTGGTAGCTCATATTCCGTCTCATCTTCAGGAGGATCAGAAGGAGGGAGGTCATTGAAGTCAGGCTGAATATTGACGTTTGGAATGTCATGATCAGAGGAGAAAATGACCTGACGGCGCCTAGAGTGAGAGCCTGAATAACGGACTGACATCACTGAGTCTGAGTGTAGCTGTAGAGGAAGCTTTGCTCGTCGATCATATTTCCTTTTTTATCTTTTCGTCTTTGCACATTTTTGCTTTTGCCCACTTCAGTGCTGCCATGCCTCCGCCTCCCTCTCAGCCGCCTGTCGGAACCCGCCACAAAGTCAAACCACCAAAAAAGCCTTGGTCCACGAAACTTGCAGCGTTGGAGAAAGAGCTCGAAGAACTGCCCTCCCTTATCAAGAAAAAGTTCAAGAAGTGGACAAATGGTGCCCGCGACTTTCAACTCAAGTGCATGAGAGCACAGGTGCTCAAGCAAGATGTTCTTCTGCAAGCTGCAACTGGTTCCGGCAAGACAGGTATTGCTGCCGGCCCACATTTGCTTCCCTCCAGTGAGGGTAAAGTAACCTTGATGGTCTCACCGCTTCTAGCACTCGAGAATGAACAGGTATGTTATATGCGCCCTTTCCATCGTCCGTTCTAATGATGTAACAGGTGGCGACTTTTCATGATGAATTCAGATTAAAGGCGATAGCGATTAATAGTGAGAATGGGGGTTGCCTGCCATCCATCGCGGCGGTGAGTGTGATGGTCAGCTAGATTTATCAGATAACTGAGAAGGCATTAGAAAATCATATCTGGAGAATACCAGATTGTCTTGCTATCCCCAGAACTGCTAGTTTCTCGAAAATTCATTGACGACGTCCTTCGCAAACCAGCCTTTGGCTCCCGATGCCTTGCTGTGTTCATAGACGAAGCGCACTGTGTTTCCCACTGGGGCGCATCCTTCCGAAAGGCATACAGTTCAATTGGCGTCATACGTGCCTTCTTGCCGCGAGAGACACCTGTAATCGCAGTGACAGCTACGCTTACACCCGCTGTTCATCAAGATCTCCTCACCAAGCTCCAATTTGACCCCAACAGCTACTTATTCGCCAACGAGGGGAACGACCGCCCAAATGTTTCGCAGGTGGTGCGCGCCATGGAGCACCCTGCTAGTAGCTTCCGCGACCTTGACTTCCTCATCCCAACTGCAATGGCATCAACCACTGCCATCCAGAAAGGCTTTGTATACTGTGATGATATCAAAGCAGGTGCTGTCATTACCGATTACCTCAACCAACGAGTAGACCCCCAATTCCGCAAATTAGGCCTCATCCGGCCATACAATGCATCAATGTCGAAGAAATATCGTAAGCGTGTTATGCAGTTGTTTCGGGAGGGACATATCCGGATTTTGGTCTGTACTGATGCTGCCGGAATGGTGAGTTAATCTTTCAATGTTATTACTCCTTTCTAACATGCAAGCAGGGCTGTGATATCCCTGATGTCAGTATCGTGGTGCAATGGAAGGCTGCAGAAAACTTGTCGTCTTGGGTTCAGCGCGCTGGGCGTGCTGCGCGAGGTTGGGGAAGGACGGGCCTTGCAGTTATGATTGTTGAAAAGTCAGCTTTCGAGGCCGCGGCAGTTTCTCCACCACCAACAGTTGCGCCAGGGCGAAGGACAGGGCGAGACTGTGGCAAGGGTGGCGGTGAGCATGCTATTGAGCATGGTCTGAAGCGAGGGACATATGGAGGACAACATGACACGGTTGTTCCACTGGATGAGGCTCATATCACGTCCGATGTGCTGCGGGATGCAAAAGGTGAAGGACTTTACTTTTATGTCCAGACAACAAGGTGTCGACGCGAAATTCTTCGCACTGTATTTCGGAATGAACCCTCTGGTATGTTTCTAGCATTCAAGTCTTTGATGTTCACCTTTCTGATGTCTCGCAGGTGCTGACCAGGCCTTGTGTTGCGATATATGCAATCCGGGTCTATTTGACCATGTTCGACCAAGCAAACCTCAGCAAGCAACACGTCAACGAGCCCCAAAGCGTACAACACCTGTCGACTCGGTCCGAACTGCACTTTACACTTGGAGGAGAGAGATGAAGACGAAGTACTGGCAGGGTCAGTTATGGGGACCTCAGGCAATTCTGAGTGACAATAACTGCGAGTTGTTGGCTTCCGTTGGACCTATTGAATCAGAGGTCTTTCTTGCTTCGATCTTGCAGGACAGCTGGGCCTGGTGGGATAAGCTCGGCGGTGAGTTATACTTGCTGCTCAATTCACTTGCTATCCCGGCTCTGCCTGCACGGACGACATCGCGAAGCCTGAAGCGGCTGCCAGACAACAACCCCTCAGCAGGATCGTCAAGTTCAACATTACTCAATACTTCCCCAACTAAACGGGCACGCATTGCTCAAGCCCTACCCTCCTCAACCTCTTCAGACCCTCCTCAAACAGGGTCAGAACAACCACCAAACAGTTGCGGGACAGATCCAGCCTCATTGCCTTTCCCTCCATCGTCGTATGATATTTTCTTTTCTCAGTTTAATAGAAGGGCAAATTAGTACAAGTCGATATTCAATTTTTCGCGAATAAAATTTATTTTTTAAAAAACATGGCATTGAATTGTATGCATGAAAAAAACCATATTTTGTATACCCACTTTGAGCACTTTTTTTCGAGGTGTGGCCACTGTTTTCGACGAAGTCCCGAGGTATGAAATGGCTGGGAAAACGACCATCAGCCAAAATGATCCCGAGTCAGCCCAGTCCGCTCGCGAGCTCGCTCCTTGCTTGTCATGTGCTCCGTGTTACGCTCTGTGACTAGAGCTCGCGAGCGTGACTGGCTAGCGAGTCTAGTGGTCCTGGTTCAAGTTGTGACCAGGATGGGTGAGCACGTGCAGTCTGCAGCGCGTCGCGTGATCGAATCACAAACGACGCGCCTCATTCATAATCTATTTTTAGTTCCAGAAATTCCTTCCTGGCATCTAGAATTCGAATTGAAAACAATGAGATATTGTCACATATAATTACAGAGAAATAAGTCACAATAAAAGCCGCAAGCAGACAGTATGTCGAAGGTTCTTGACTGCTTCAACTCATTGTACATATCGTGGCGGAGGATCATGACCAGGGGCCGCCTCAGACTGCATACTATTCATCCTCTGCTTCTCAAATACACCTCCGAGCATGGAAAGTGACGTAGAGTTATAATTTGAAACGTAATCCAGGCCTTGCGCTGCTGATGACTCTGAGGCTACCGGTATGGTTGTTTGAGGGTATCGGCCTCTGGAAACTATGCCAGAGCTCGGTTGATCAATGGATAGAGCCGTACTCTGAAATGAGGCATTGGTAGTATGAGTCCTACTATCTCCGTCGGATAGATGGAAAGGAGTGACTTCAGTCATCCTAGTCGGTTGAAGCGGTAAAGCTACATGTAAACGAACGAATTATCCGTCAGTGGAAAATATTAAAAATTTTCGATACGCGAGATACTCTACCTGAACTGCTGTTGTAGTTTGGCGACGACAGAGAGATAGTGCCATTCCTATTCCGCCGCCGCCATATCCATAAGAGGAGCAAACCAGACAAGACCAGGAGAAATACGCCTCCCAAGATCCCGCCGATGATGGGACCAGTTGATTTAGATTTGGTTGCGCCCTTTGATAAGGCGGCTTCTGATGGTGCGCCATTGGAAGTTACTGTGACGGTAGCGAGAAGGGTACCCGGGCTGGATGGGCGATCGGCCTCGGTCGCCGATCCAGAGGCGGACGAGCCAGTGATGGTGCTTGACTGAACAGAAGTGGACGACACCCTCGTATCAGCCAAAGGTGATGACGATGCTACAGCGCTCTGGGTGACTCTGAGAGTTTGTCCAGAGCTAGATCCGGCAGCAGGATTCGAAAGCGGGAGAGGAGAGTTGGTAATCTGGAAATAGTCCAGATAGAAGATGTTCTCGGATTTGGTCGTGATAACGAGTGTATGACCCCCGGATGCCAATTGAGGAGACTGGAAGAAGAGGACGTCATATTGGTCCTTACTGGTTTGGGTTCCAGTGAATGTAGTGGCAGTCGTTCCGTCAATACTGTAAGCAGACACTGGAGCGCCTCGTCGTCCAATGCTGGCTATCACGCCGTAGACACCAATACCCGTTCCTAAAAGCATGGCCAAAGTGAGCGCTCAGCAGGTAGAAATAACTTCAAGGCCCTGTTGACGCACCGGTAAACTGCAGAGTCACTGTTTCCTCTGGGACCTCTGACCACGTCGTCGTGTCATTGAAAGCCTTCGTATCGGTGATTCTTCTCCAGTCATTAGAATACTTCACAACCGGACTCTGATCATCCACGGTGCCCATCCTCTAGAACATCCCGGGAAATCGGTAAATCGAAAAAGAGTGTAAGGGTTATAGAGGGAATCGTAAGGAGAGTGGACGCCTGCAGAGCTTTGTATGCTGACGGTATGTAAGTAAGCTTCTTGCCAGTGGACTACAGTCTCGCTAAGTTATTTTGACAGCCGCCCATCATGGTACCTCGCGCCCGGACTCCATAAAAATCCAAATAATCGTACCTCGAAGTTCGAGGCTCACGTTTCATACTCCAGTACGAGCATCATTCAGTCGTAGTCCGAAAAGGTCAATTAATCCATTCAGGGCTGGGTCGGAGAGCTGGTAATGGACCACGACAATCCGCTGCCTTCAAGCTGGCTACCGAGGCATTATATGGTCAACAGGATACAGCATCGCCGTGTGCTCCGCATCGTGGCGAAGATGAACAATCACCGAAGTCAACTTTACGGCAGTGTCGGGTAATGAATGAGGAAAGATTTCAATACGCACAAACTTTGAATTTGATTGCATAGCGATGTTGGGCTAGGAAGTCATAAATAACGAACGGCAACAGCTGGCGAATGCCGTTGCGTACAAAGAGCTAATTCCTTAGACTCAGGTACACTATTCAAGCTGAACACCGGAATCGTAACGAGGTGGAGGGTCTTGCCTACTATGGCCTACGTTGGACCGACTGCAAGGGGAGATATTGGTTGACCCTAGAGTGGTAATGCCTCCGAGTCCTTTGGCAGCGCTTGGGTATCCTTCCTCTAGTGATGTTGAACCTGAATGAGGTTGATGGAAAGGGCCTCGGGGATTGGATCTTCGAATGTTGACATCAAAAGGAATGACGTCGGTTAATCGATTTCTAAAATATGTGAGAGCTGTGGGCATAGACAGCCTTGTAAGCGTAAAGCCACGCAAAAAGGAGGAAAACTCAACTTCCATGGCCATTGTTGTCGAGGCTAGAGAGGATGACGTGCTTGCGACGCCAGAGATAACAGAGGCCTAGAATGACGAACAAAAGCAATCCGCTCATGACTGCGCCAACGATGGCATCCGTCTGAACGTTCACTTTGCCACCTCCAGAGCTCGATAAACTAGACTGAGGGTTCTGGCTCTCTGTCGTCAGCCATGTCCCTGTTTTAGAGGAAGTCAAGATTTGCGTCGGATCCGCTAAAGAGGAAAAGGGCGAGAAGGAAGGTGTGTACGTTGTCGAAAGCGTGACTGTAATTGTGGTGTTACCTGAGGAGGTGCTTGGCAAGGGGAAGGTGCTTGCTATAATGATCAGAAAATAATCAAGATACAGGTGGCCGTCTTTGCCTTCATTTGTCACGATCAGGGTATGATTTCCGAGAGAGAGAATCTCGGACTCGAAAAACAAGACGCCCTCCTGCCACTTCGTGTCTTTCTGCACCCCTGTATAAGAAACTGAGGCTCCTCCATCCAAACTGTACGAAGAGATGGGCGCAGGGGACTGGTTTGCCGGGGCGATTTCCCCGTATACACGAATTTGAACGCCTTTCAGAATGGTAATGAAGGTTGTTGAGTTGGAAAAACATGACAGAGGACTCGGTTGCTTACCAGAAAATTCCAAGACAGCTGTATGGCCAGATCCCATGGCCAAAGATTTTGTTCGGTTAAACAACTGAGAGTCGCCTTGGAACTTGGTTAAATGCTTCCATCCAGTGGAGTAAATAACCGCAGGGTCTTGATCATCGACAGTCCTCGTAGTCATCTTTGTCTTCAGCACATCGAAAGACGACGATGTATGCAGTGGTTCTATGAGAAAGGGAACTACGGCTAAGCTGCCAAAAGTTGTTGATCACTCTTCAGTGTTCACTTGATCACCAGCAATCGTCGTCTGTAGATCTAAATGTCTGAAACGTGTCAATGCTGCCACATCACGCAAGTGACATAGAAAGATTCGACGCAAAAGAAGTCGGTGGGTGCTCGCTGCACCACCTTCTGGCTCAAGGCCTGGTCCATTCATAAGTGCTTGTCAGACTGAGAGGTCAACATATCGACTACACGAGCGTTTTCCAGATCGAGTACTCTACCAGACCGCGACCGCGAAGGGTGAATTGGAAGGACAAGGGAGGAAAATCGATAAGCATTCGTTTGATCAAGCAGGCAGAATACAGGAGCTTGAAACCGAACTGGTTGTCGTGTTTGCCAGATGGACCTGAAAGGCGGATCATAGAGTTCCTCGAGTTGCGCATATGAGCTCCTATCGCCGTCAAAGGGAGGTTCTCGTGCCTAGGATTCGTGTATACCTTAGACCACAAAAATCAGGCAAAACAAGAGAAAAAAGGCGGGATCTGGGTGAATGCTCGATGGGGAGTTCGCCGAGATGGTGGTCCTGGTTCAACCAAGATGCACTGCAGATTGTGACCAAAACAAAAGAGCACGTGCAGCAGCAGTTTGCGGCGCGCCGCGTTCTATTCTGAGTTTCAATCAGGTAATTCATACTAACAACATTTAAATATTGAGAAGACCGTAGAGTTTGAATAATGAGAAGATGAATAAAGAGAGGATTTGATTACACACTTGGATTATGGAGGATCGTATTCGTGACGCAGGGACTTGTGTCCCGTGTCCAGGTAGAATTCAATAGCCACCGACGTCAACTTTCAAGCCAAGCTCAAAGCTAACGTCAGCTAAGTGGAAATTTTGAGGAGACGACTGCGTTCTCCATTTTATCGCCCGATAACTCAGTACAATGCAAAGAACTTTACACGGTCTCGAAGGACACGTCGAGATTTATTGCATTAGTTGCAGATTGAATGGGACTTTAGGGCTAGGAAAGAATAAAGAGTGAACGACAACAGTTGGCAAACGAGACTACATACAGAAATTGAAATTCTCAAGTTACATCAAGACACACTATGGACTACCGGAATTGTAACGAGGTGGTGGGCACTGTCTATACTCTTGATCAGTGTTGAAATCGCCGTCAATGTTTCTATTGACCGACACACGAGCCAGGATCCCTCCTTCCAAGTTCGAGTACTGAGATTCTGGGGACGATGAACCTGATTGAGCATGATCGGAGCTTGGATCGTGAGGACTAGAGCTTCGTATGTTGAGATCGAAAGGAGTGACATCGGTTAGTCGCCTTCTGAAATGCGGTAGAGCTGTAGGCGTGAAAAGTCCCGTCGGTAAGCGTGAAAACACTCCTTTGGCAACAGAGAAAACTCAACTTGTATCGCTATTACTGTCAAAGCCAGACAGGACGACACGTTGGGAGTGCTTGCGACGCCGGAAATAGAAGAGGCCCAAAACAGCGAATAGAAATAGACCCCCCATGACGGCACCAACAATAGCATCGGTCTGGACCTGTGCTGCCCCACCGCTCGGACTCGACCATGGTGTTGGAAGACCGCTGGAAGAAGTCATCGCAGCACTTGACCAAGGGCTGGAACCCACTGACGACGATGTGGAACTCCAAAAACCCGAGCTAGTCGTCGACGTTGGTGTTCTTGTGCTAGAGGACGTAGAAAATTGTGTTGTTCGATCGGACGAGGAGGGAGAATTGGAGATGAAAAATGAATGCGTTGTTGATACTGATTTAGTGACTGTAACTGTGGTGTTCGTTGGAGGGATTGCTGGCGACGACGAAGGTGCTGAGGTATTGAGATGAATATCGACCACAAAATAATCGAGGTATATGTGGCCGTCGGTGCCTTCATTGGTCACAATCAGAGTATGATTTCCAGCAGAGAGAATTTCAGACTGGAAGAAAATGGCACCATTTTGCGTGGTGTTTCCCTCCACTGCCGTAAAGAAAGATGGCGCTCCACCATCCAAACTATATGAAGAGACAGGTACAGATGTTTCGCCCGATGGTAAAACTTCGCCATATACGCTTATTCCAACGCCTTCATAATGAAAATAATGCTGTTGAATTGACACAAAAGACATGGTGCTCAATTGCTTACCAGAGAACTCCAAGACAGCGGTGTCACCGTGTATGAACGACAGGCTTTTGGTGCCGTCAAATGCGCTAGCGGCGTTCAGCTGCTCCCAACCACTGGAGTAAATAACCGCTGGGTCCTGGTCATCGACGATCCTGGTGGTCATTTGTCTTCAATACATTGAAAGATGACAATCTACCCAATGGTTATGAGAAGAGAAGGGGGTGTTAGGGGTAAACCGCAGGGTTGCTGACGGCTCTCTTTACTTCACTGGCACCAGCAACTATCATAGATAGATCCAAGCGGTCTGAAACATATCAATGCTGCCATGGCACGGAAGTGATGTTCAGCAAGTTGACGCAGAAGAAAACAATGCTCGCAATATCATCTTCTGATTCAGATCTGATCCATTCATCGCCGCGTCCATGACCGAGGCCTGAGGATTCAACGACTAGAGTATGTTGTAGAGGAAAGTCCACAGGTGGACTACTGTACCAGGCCGAAGAAAATGCAAAGAAAACAACCTGGCGGAATACGATCAAAGAAAAGGACAGAGACGATTAGGCATACATATTATAAGGGGGAGAATACAAGGAATCGAGGCCGCATTTCCATCGTCGCTACATGTATCTGGGGGGCGGGTCGTAGAATTCGTGTGTTTGCGCATTTGAGCCACTATCGCTCAATGGGTGACTGATGACAATGCCGGCCTCCGAACGTGCAATGGTACCATAGATTGAAGGAATACCTGACGACCCATCTCGACGTAAGGGAAGCGAGCTTGAGCCGATAATTCCTGCTGTCGAAGCAGAATCAGACGGTGTGATGCTTTGCTGATACCCTCCGCTTGCGTATGTTTGTCCTCCCCATGATGGCGACGATGAGTGGGTGAATCCGCTTTGAGACGATTTACTTGGAAGAGTATTTAAACCACCGGAAGACAATCGAATATCCGACTCTGCAAGATCGAAAGGAGTGACTTGAGTCAGTTGAGCTGAAGGAAGGAGAGGCTGCTGGACTGTCATATGGGGAAGTCAGTACATTGTATAGCTAGAAATGACGAAACTGACCGCGTCCATTGTTTTGAGCGAGTGGAAGGCGAGCTTTCCTACTGCGTCTGATAAAGTATAGGAAGAGGAAGGCAAACAGCCCAAGCACGAATAGACCTCCCAAGACGCCACCCACAACAACCCCGATCGCAGAAGTCGATCTGACGTGCTCTGACGAGGTGGAAGCTACGACTGATGAATTGGATGAGGTGGAGGATGTGACTGTGATGGTAGCCAAAGAGGGTCCGTCCGTAGGCGAGCTCTCCACCAGGGATTTTGACGGAGTCGTAGTTGAGGTGGATTGAGGAGACGCGGTCCGGGAGAGGCTAGATGTGGGAGGATGCGCAGATGGTGACGGCGGCGGTGGAGGAGGTGTCGATGTCACGGTAACCGTCGTTCCAGGTGAAGGCGTTGATGGGTCGTTTTCAACGATTTGGAAGAAGTCGATGTAGAGGAGACCAGTAGCATTTCCAACATTTGTCACAACTAGTGTGTGGTCACCAGCGGATAAGGTCGAGGACTGGAAAAACACGACTTTATATTGGACATCTGAACGCTGGGTGCCAGTGAATGAGCCTGAAGTCGAACCATCGATGCTGTAGGACGATGAAGGGGAAGTACCCCGTCCAATATTCGGAATTGTCCCGAAGACGCTTATACCCGTTCCTTTTCGAAAGGGTGTTAGTAAGATGCTAGTTGAAAACAACTGTTGAGATGCCCACCAGAGAAGTGTAGTGTAGCTGTGGCTCCAGACGCGTGTGTCCACGTCGTCGTGCCGTCCAACTCATTTGGTCCACCAGCTTTCCCCCAGGCTCCTGAGTAGTTCACCGTCGGATCCTGGTCGTCTATGATTTTCGTGTTCATGTTCGAGGCAGGACCAAGGGCGGTGGCGGGCGAAAAGAAAGCAACGTCGGAGACAAGGACGTGAAAAGTTTACTGGAATGCCATAATTTTGCAAGCTAGCGCATCCCCTCTCGGCGTCTACGGCTTGCATCAAAACTTGTTTCCAGGTGTAGTGCGAACCTGACTTCATTTCGGGGACGTATGCCATCAACAGCCTGCACGCTCTCAGTCCTTGGCAGACCAGAGGCATATACCAGTGCCGGATCCAGAGCGTTGAAGACCTGCTGTCCGACACATCTTAAATTTATACAGGGAACACAACCTTGGAAGAGTGAGCGCCTCCAACTGGCCACAGGTGACAGAAAGCAGAAGACAGTGCGATAACGTAATCAATCATTCATCACGGACTTTTGGGTCGGCATGATCCGGTCGGGACGCTCGGAGGTTGCCGTTCTGAGCCTTGGCCAGTTCACCAAGGTTCGTTCAAGGTGCGTTCTAATGATAAATTGAGTGAATCTCTGGATGCAAGCTACAACCTGCTTTTCAAATCTTTAGGACAAAATTTAGTCGAAAGCAACAGACAGTCGATTGTACAAGTGGCGACGTAAGTAATTTCAAAGAACAAGAATGGCAGTCCGTTACATATTCATAAGGGCAATTCTGAAGATTTGAGCCTCAAACAAATTAAGTGAACTAAAAAATGCGAGACCAAGAAATATTACCGTGGAACAGAAAGAAAAGGCAATTACCTCCTGCGGACGCGCCGCATGGTCCGGGAACTTGGCAGTCAATGGCCCTTGAGAGGCTGAAAAACGAGTCAACATCGCCCACGGACGATGTTCACTCTTGTTCCAACCTCCTTGAACCAGGGTGAGGTGCCATCCAGTCGAAGAACGTTGAAACTTACCTCAACGGTCGGCTTCGAATATTTTGCAAGGTGATTAAGTCCACGAGAGCCGCATCGGCAGCCGGCCGATATCGACGGTCGTACTACCAGACCCGATTCCAGCTCTCTTTCTGCTACAAGCTTTGCTCTCAACGTGCTGAATAAGTGCAGAGATGAGTTTAAATTCGACTTGGCACTTCGGACACTTGAACTCAGCGTCATCATGTGCCGCCGAGGTCAAGTGTACGTTAAGGCTAACCAAGGTCTTGAAAGGTTTCTGACAGACAGGGCATTGGTACTTGCGAGTGACAGGATTATAAGACGCCTCGGTGGCGACAAGGGATTGCCATCGCTTCGGGACTTTCTGATAGCCCAATATATTTTTTTTCACTGATATTTCACGTATGTTCAGTCGATGAACGGCTGCTGTAACATCATGCCGATTAATGTTAGCATGGCAGCCTGATTCGACGTGATGCGCAACTGAGGATGGTGCTTTGAAGAGCTTCGAACATTTTGAGACAGGGCAGTCAAGATGCGCTTCCGCATGAGCAAGGGAATTTTCGTGCTGCACGGAAATTGGTCAGACGCAATTGGAGTACTATAGGGCGTTTCACGGTTCGTTTTTTGAGTATTTTTTGAGACTCTTTTTCGACTCCGTTTTTCGAGGAAAATGGGCTCAAAAAAGGACCACCGTGAAACCCCATCGTTAGTCCTTTTTCCACGTCCTCTTCCCGTCTCTTTTTCCCTTATAGTCTATACCGTAGCCTGTACTTCTGCTTCTTGGCGAGTATGCTAGGGCTACTGCACTTCTTTCATGAAAGGGCAGTCACTAATTTCTATGAGTATCAAAGTTTTCCCAGCAAGGTCGAACCAGAAGAGCATGGGGCATGGGACAGGCCAT
>NHYE01005176.1:0-15513 GCA_002938385.1 Gymnopilus dilepis | reverse complement strand
CTGGTATAGCGTCAATTTTTCTATGCAAGGCATGCATGTTATGAAAAGACAATCCCAATTTGTCAACGACCTATATACCTTCATATTAGTGGAATTCAATAAGATATGAAATAGAACTGACACCAGGAATTTCCAGCAAACGATCTAGAGCGTTTTGCCCCGGCCCATCCTTGATAGCCCACTGGGCGACTTTCCAATCCAGCTCCGAAAGAAATGGAAAAAACGACGAATCTCCTTCTGCCATTTGTATATCTCCCTGCTCGTCCTGGACATCGGATGGCCTAAAAAGCGGAGGTACAGTCTTGCGGAGAACTTCGCCAGCGCCTTCGGTCCAGATAGTCCGTCTGGGGTCCTCTTGATCAACTAGAAGACGATCACCATCAGGTATGGCTTTTTGGGTATTAGTAAGAATTGCATTTGCGGCAGTAGAAGGACCGGGACCAGCTACGGCATTTTGGTCTGAAGGGCCCGCGTCAGGCTGTCTGCCTGAGTTCTCCTGTGGCAAGAAATGATGTGAGTTGATGCCGTCGTTGAGAGGCTCGAAAAAGAATGGTTCATAAGGGATCTCCTCTGCATCCTCGTCGACCCAGTGATCATCATAATCTCCTTGAGGGAGTGTATCCAGGCTAGCCAGCTGGAATTGATCGTCGTCAGTACCCAAGTCTCGAAGTTTGCCCTTTAGATAACCGCTGCATCTTTTCTTCGTGCTGATGAGGTGCTTGTTCATGGAGCCAACAGTCACAAATCTTCTGCCACATCCCGCCTCGCAAAGAAAACTCATGATGGTCTTTCAAGAAATATAGAGACAGAGAGACAGAGATGTAGTAGATAGTGAGCGTAGTGATCGTAGTCGACGACGTAGAGGTAGAGAACGTGAGAGAAAAAGTGACAGGGAGTATTGTTTCTGGCGAGGAGCAAGGGAAAGCGGACGTAAACGGAAAGCGGACGTAGGTAAACTATTTCTTCCTGGTCTTCTTCTGGGTATAGTCCAACAGGGATAGATCCATGAGATCCGCAAGCACGTCAGGACCTATCTTTGCACGACTTTTCCAGAGCCCTTCGACAAGCTTATCGCAAAAGATCAAGGAACTACGTTGCGGACCAAGGACCTTGGTGAAAGTCTTCAATCTCATTTCTGAGAAAGGTTTGCCATAGAAACGCTCCCGCTCCTTGTTCTTTCCTTGTCGTTGTGGGATAGGGTCCGCCGAGCACCTCGCTACCTTTTCTCTGGAAGAAAGAGTGCACAGCGTCAGTAGAAAAATCATTAGGTAAGGAGTAAAGCGGTTCACTTGATGAAAAGCCACCATCTGCCGTAGTTGCTGCTTATCTTGGTACGACCGTGAGGGTCCAACCTCGCCTCGGATATAGCTTGATGGAAGATGGCGAGGTTGTGAACGCAGATCTCTTGATTTAAACCTTCCTTGACCTGTTCTCCGGTGCTGTGTTCGCCTAAAGCCTGGAAAAGCTGAATGGACGTACTCAGCACGGTAACAACCGACTAGATCATAGATTACGAAGTCTTACGATGGCAAAAGCAACAATCGCGGCGTTGTAAAGATGGTGAGGCCGGAAGAGTTCTGGATACTTCCTCCCGAAGGCTCCTGGTGATCCGAAGAAATATAGGTAGATCAAGTCTCTTGCTGCTGGACTGTTGAAACATCCCTGCTTAGGAGATCAGAAAATATTTAAGGGATGATATCGAAGATTCTTACCTCCTCATCCTCGGGGCTGTCTGTAAACTGCATCACATTAGGGAGGTAGGGCGTGAAGTTGTCATCCAGCTGCTTTGACAGGTAGAGCCGAAGGGCGGGAATTTCCTGATCATCTAAGATCCAGCTCGCAGTCCGGAGAGCCTTAGCATCCTCCGGCGAAAGGTCAAAAACACTTTCCCAGTTTGCTGCGTCCTCTGGTTTATACTCTTTTTCCGCGATGAGCCTTGCCATCTCCAGCAGTCTCTGCACTTCCCTCTCTAAGGTAAGCTTAAACTATAAGAACTGTTAGACATCGAGCAGAAAGGATCACACCGCTGACTTACAACATTCAGGATTCCGGCGTCTAGAACCAAATTCACTGCGAATACATAGACCCGTGAGTTTGAGCTAAGAGCTGAGAAGAACTGCACGCACTTCTTGGGCACTTCCTTAAGGCTTCTTGTAACGATTGCTCGGCGAGCTCCCTAAAGCGCTGAGAATGCTCCCCTGTCTCAGTATAGAAGAGCAGTCTCGCTAGGATGCATCTCCCCGCGAAGCGATCGGCTGCGTCGAGAACAATCAAAGCAGCGATAGATCCATCTGCAAATGATGAGGGTGGTTGAGAGGATGGTTGAGCGGCCGGAAAAGAGAAGTCAGTTTGAGTAGACGATGGAGGGAGTGGAGCACTCGGGAGAGAGAAGTCGTTGGCGCTCGGGAGAGAGAAGTCGTTGGCACTCGGGAGAGAGAAGTCGTTGGCACTCGGGAGAGAGAACTCTCTGGCACTCGGGAGAGAGAACTCGTTGACGCTCGGGAGAGAGAAGTCGTTGGCACTCTTGGCACTCGGGAGAGAGAAGTCGTTGACACTCGGAAGAGAGAACTCGCTGGCACTCGGGAAAGAGGGCCGCAACTGGGCAGAAGACGTTGCAGTGTCGACTGGCGGTGTAAAGGCTGCCGTATAAGCAGAGTTGCTGGCAGCGTTTCCAAAGTCAGCGGTTGGGAGATAGGGCGCGGCATTGGGCGGGATAGAGGGTGCGGCGGCAGCAGCTTGGGTATCGAAGGAAGTGAGAGAAGGAGTCGCGTCGTGGAAAGCAGTCGCGCCGTGGAAAGCAGTCGCGTCGTGGAAAGCAGTCGCGTCGTGGAAAGCAGTCGCGTCGTGCTCAGTCGGGTCATCAAAATTAGTCGAGTCGTCACCAGGTAAGGTGTCTGGATCCTCTTGGAAGGCATGGCCAGGGGGTAAGCGATAAGGATGAAAGTTTCGGGCATGGCGGTTCGCGAATAACAATTCGGGTTCGGATACAGCCAGTCTATTGCTTGCCTGTTACGACATAAGCAAGGCTGAGTCAGAGTGGTGTTGAAGAAATCACAAGAGTCATGATGTACTTACCAGTCGCTGTATGTGGGTCGTCTGCAGGAGAGCGGCGTGATCGTTGGATGTAATAGGATCCCAAGTTAGTGTGCTGAAGCCGGAGGTGTCGGAATTCGAGTTCTGTCTGTTGAAACTCGAATGGAGGAGGGCCTGCGAGTGACCGCGTCCTCTGAGCGAGTTACCGCGTCCTCTACCGCGTCCTCTGAGGGCCTGAGAGTTGCTGCCTCCTCGACCTCGACCTCGACCTCTGAGCCGTGGCAAGTTGGCATTTGGGTCTGCATCCATTTTGTGAGGGAGGTTTGGAATATGGAATAGCGTTCGTTAGACGTTGCATTATAAAGGCAGAAAAAGAGTGCTGGTAATGGACCCTATGATCTCACAAAACTTGGAAAACGGCATCCGGGGCGGGTAGAAGGGGGAAACCTCAGTCACATTGTCCAACAAGCCAGTGGAAGAAAGACGTAAAAACAAGGAATGAATGAGAGTGGGAAGTGAGACGTAAAACGTGAAGGAAGTGAGACGTAAAACGAAGGCGGACATTGTGATAGAAAGAAAGACGGTGTGATAAAAAGAAGATAGGGATAGTCTGTTCGTATCGAGGAAAAGGCCTTCCTGCGCAGATCGTCTAGAATTAGAGATGTCAGATGAGAGTTATAAATTACGAAATGACAGGTTGCCTCACCGCCGTATGTAATTCTAATCGGCTGGTTCAACAGCTTCCCAGAATTCCTCGTCTTCTTCGTCAGTCCCTGTGTCGAAGTCAGTATCGTCGCTGTCGAATTCTTCCCCGTCTTCCGAATCTCCGACGACGCCATCCTCGACGAACTCTATGCAGAAATCCGCATCAGGACAGGGTTCAGAGGGCGAATCTGGAGCCTCTGAATCTGGACTATCGGTTAAGGGAATGTGAGGGGGTAAGGGATCGTGAAACTCGGAAATTAAGCTGGGTGTTGGAGCCACATCTATCTGGGCGTTTCTCAGCGCAGAGAACACTCCAACCATCTGGGTGTCGGCCTCCTTGAGCTGGGATTTGGCGAGGTCCCATGCCTCTCTCAAGGCCTCGAGCTTTTCCTTGGCCTCGAGTACGCGTGCATGAGCAAGCCGCTCGGTGCAGGTCAGGGTCTCCTTTACCACGCGGGCTAAGTCTGCTGCAGCTTGAGGCTTCAAGCGACTCAGGTCCGCCTGCTTGGCTGCAAGATTTTGGAGGACCAGTGCCTCTTGAAGGTCCCGAAGCGCCTTCGATTCCTGGGCGGCGCTCTTCAAGCGTCGCGCCCGCGCCAAACCCATGAGGCGCTTGGCTTTGAGCTCCTCCACAATTAATTTGTCGCGTTTCGTGTCAACTAGATGACTCTAAAATACGATTAGAGTATTACAGAAGTCATTATAACAAAATATTTTTAACGTACTGTTTCTCGTGATGATAACTTTGTGATGAGAGGGGACTTAAGGGCCTTGCTCGGGAGGCATACCAAACCGACCTCAGGAGGTTCCGGTCCTGGAGGCTCCTCCAAGGTGCTTGCAATTTTGCTTGTTTCTTGATCTTCAGGCCTGGCCAGCAGGTAGAGGGAATTCTTGCGATGCGATAAATTACTTTGCTGATATTGCAAACAAGTAGTCGTCGTAGGAGCCATCATGATAATAGTACAATGTCCGTGCCGGGCAAGTGTAAAGCGAGAAGATGTGGAAGAAGGTTGCGAAGCTTATGTCATGTGGCCGCAACTTCAGTCTCTCTACGAATGCATCGCCTTCTCAGAGCTTGGCTTGAGCCAGCTGTTTTGAAAACAGTATCTATTAATGCGTCCAATGAAGCGGTTTATTTCGAGCGACCCAATGATAATTAACACAGCGACTAAGCTGAACGAGATCCATAAGTACACAAAAAAGCACTTCTAGGGACAGCCCCTTTGAAATTTCCGCAGCGGAATACCTTGTTCCGAGACGAGATTGACCTCCATGTGTTTGTGCTCTCCGCCGAAACTCCTTTCAACTCCATTCTAGGTCTTCTTCCTGACAGCTTGTAGTTAGAACCTTGGCGTCCTCGAGATTTGGTCAAGACCTTCTTACTTTGAACTAGCCTGCTAATCCGTAAGCCCTGCCGCACCCCTTCCTCTCTCCAGTGGCGTTGTGTTGGTTCGCAAGACGGCGATCTCTGCGATGAGCGTTTCGAATCTCCGAATTCCGCAGTCAACGGGAAAGGCGATAGGCGATGTCAGCATCCAGCATTTCAACCAATAGGGCCTGTCGAAAGGTCGTGGAGCGGAGATAGAAGTAACGCACTGAAAGACTAGAGTCAGAGACATGGGACCAAAGAAAAGACGTACCGTACCGTATCTTTGGTTGCTGCCTGAGATCACCCAAAGCTTGGCATCCTTCCTCAAAACCACCATACAGCTGCCCTCGCCCTAGTGTCGGAGAATGACAGTGGCTTCAGAAGCAGTGACTTCATTTATCGTTGACACCTATCGTCGCTAACAAAGATGAATGGATTCAAAATGAAGGAGAACAAGGCTTCGTGAGAGCTGCGATGAGAACGGGACATTCGCAGCTCTGCACAGCAGACTTACGTTCGACGTTTGACACTTATCCAACATTAAATGGGAGACTCTGGTATGACTCAGAGGTACAGGAAGATTAGGGATGGGGATGAGTCGTTAAACGGTGGAAACTCGCGCTTTCTCCAGACCGAAGTCTCACGAGGACAGGATGTGGAACAGAAATATTTGGCGCAGCTCTTGATTATGTCCCTGTGTACTTGATTCAGCCCTGGGTACCACATTGTCAGGTTTCATAACAGTGCTTACAAGAAGTAGCTGTCAAACTCAATATGATATCACAGCCTTCGTCTTTCAAAAGTCAGTGTCGTCTCGCCGCTGTTAGGGAGGTTGATGGACAGACGGAGCGGTCCTGAGGCGAACGGGTTCCGGGTGCCTCGTGTTGCAGGTCTCTGTCCTCTCGTGACACGAAAGCTTGAAACAGAATTTGGGCAAGCAGGCAGTTCCTGTGCGCCAATAGGATCGTCTAGATGATGCCGTCTGCCAGTAAGGGAGTGAAAGGTCGTCAGCTTCCGCAGAAAATTAACCAGAGGAAGGTGAGAGAACTTGCTGCACCATATATCATGATATACTTGATATGGCAGACGCGGGCCAGGGATTTCAACCGGTTGGAAAGATCGGCGATGGTTGGCACTTCGAGGTAGGTCTCACAGAAAGAACGTGGCGGAATTCCGGTCTGTGCACAAAATCTCACACGCTTTGATCCGCCTGATGGCCTTGACGGAACTCCCCGTACGGCGCACGCGTGGCGGGCCCGCTCACCGCGCCATCAAATTGGATCGGCCAAGTCCGTACGCCCAACAAGATGCGGGCTTCTTTGTTTTAATCGTAGTAGACCTTCTATATCCGTATTCGCCGTATATATTTTCATAATTGTCATGAGACCGTGTCTTGACTATATAAGTATATTCGAGCATCATAGGTAAAGCGAGGTGGCGAATACTTTATACTTGACGTCTGTAAGTATCTTCCAAATATTATTAAATTGAGTGGCCCACTTGGCGGTCAGATAATTCATGTAATCTTTAACAACTATATACTTGATCCCCTAATACCAAAGCATGGGGAGCAGAATGAGGTCTTCGTCGACAATAACTAAGGCAATTTAGAATCAGCGGCTGGCAGATCACGGCACGTGATGAAATGGGAGTTGCCGTCGCGACTGGCGCGTCACGCACGGCGGCTTCCAAATTCCAGTTTTACTGCTTGCTGCTACTCCGTCCGTCTTCGCACTCTCTGAGGGGCAGACGCATCCATTCTTCCTCGTGAAACAGCTTGTAGACTCCACACCTTGCATACCTTGGAGTGAAGTTCACATGACTACGGATACAGTGGTAAACGACGAAGACTCCCAGTTTGAGGCCTCTGACAACTCTACGGTTTCTTGGAAGGCAATGGCTAGTGCACAAGAGACGTCGAAGTCTCCTTCGATGACTTACCCAGAGAGAGGACACGAGGCATTGAATCAAGGACATCTGGCTGGCCTGACCGCCCCGACTCCTCCAGGATTACAGGAGCCTGTAGAAGCCGGTGTGTCGTTACATTCCTACCCTCCCTTCGGTCCATGTAACAGAAGCGAAGATCAAATCGAAAGTGTCCCCAGTCTTACTATGTCGATGAGCACCATCCACTGCCGCCATGCTTCACCTTCCTCCGTCAATTCTGAAGTCGTTGCCAAGGAGTCGGAAAAGGAGTTGGAAATTGCAGAGTCGGGGAGGACGGACATGAAAAAAGCTGGTGCAATTGCAGGAAGTCATATGGACGTGGACGCAGGCCTGTACTCTCTGCTTGGCGTCCTTTATCCTGACTAACTTCTTGTACAGATAGCTCCTTGTCTGAGCTGACTTCTAGCTCAGATGAGGACACCATGCTGGCAGATCCATCAAGGAACAAAAAGAGGCCCAGAAACCCGCGAAGCTCTTACTCTCTGGCTCCTGCTCCTCCTTCGAAATTGAAGGTACCCATTCCGTCAAGAAACACACAATCCGCCAAATCTGCGAAAAAGTCCAATCGCTCGGGTGCGGCCAGAAAGGCGCAGCGCTCTTTCCTTGCGACAGACCGTCATGCTTTTGACCAACCCATAGACATTGAAACATTGCCCAGTCTGTTCGAACCTGTCACTGTCCAGGAGTCCTACGTGAGATACGGCCGTTCATCTTGGATCCTTCGTTGTCTAACGCTCTCTCAAGGTCATCGGAGAACCCGTTTCGTTTTCGTCCACACCTGTACATCGACTTTCGTGTGGCATGGACATGATCGCATACGACGCTGACGGCAATGAGTGGCCATTCAAACCCGAATTCCATGTGAGTTAACATACGAAATTATGTTTTCGAGATTTGTGATGCGGCTTCCTCAGCATGAAATTCATGTCGACAGGTTCAAACAATTCTATGCCAGAATTCAAGCTGGATATATCGATGGTGTGCCCCTCTTCCTGAAATATCCCCAACTTTCATGCATCAAGATCTTATCGTGGACAATATTCAATCAGTTCTCAACCTCTCAGCTGTCTGAGATCATGGCGAAGCACGTTCTGGTCACAGGCTGTCCTTTCTCTGAGGGGACAAGGTTTGACAAAAAGGGATTGCGCGCTCTGGCACCCTTGACAGCGCAACGAGCCATCACCGGTCTGTTTGGGATTTTCATAGCCTTGACTGTCGTAGCCTTCACACGAAATTAATCTAGACTTCTCTGTGCTCGCGCCAACGTCAGGAGATGCAGATGACACGCCTTGTAATCCCTCGGTCGTCAGCGGACTAGTTCAAGATATTTTAGACAATGCACTCAAACGGAACAAGATTCTCAATGGCCTTGACTTTCCGCTCTGGAAGAGCCGAGAATCGAATACCTATTCTGTCGACCTCGCCGCCTGGGATTACGGCCAGGGCTTACAGAGTACAGAAGTCACTGCGCCCTTCCCTACACACCATATGTCGTGGGGCACTGCTGGTACGCAGCATACTCTGACCTTCCTCCACATTGACAGTGATGGCGTCGGAACTGAGGATGGACCACAGTGCGGGGCTAAACTCTGGGGTGTTATCTCTCCGCGTCGATCTCTTCCTCTTTCCTCCATCTATTTCTTCCTCCATCAAGGCTTCTGTGTCAACGAAGTCCTGAATGAATCCGATTATGATTTTGAGGCTGTCGTTCTTAGACCTGGTGATCGCTTGTAAGTTCTTCAATATTTTCCGTTTCGCAGGAGCTCATATCCTTGGCTGTGGGCGGCTTACGCTTTCGCTCAGCTACATGAAACCCGGAACCCCCCACTTTGTCTATGGGTTGGAGGACGCCATCTGTGTCGGCAGCCACCACTATGTCACGACTCTCATGCAGGAAACACTGCAAGGGCTGATCCATGCGTTTGTGTTGCATAAGTTCCTGACCAATACCCAGCATCCTCCCACGCGGCAGATATTGCGTAAAATTCTTATTTTCTTTCAAAGGGGCACAATGCTAGGTCAAATTCCCCCTGACGGTGAGGCAGACTCTTCCTTCCTATTGTATTAACTCACTTGAACCTAGATCCAACTTTTCAACACCTGCCTGATCTGCAAACTATAGACGGCGTTCTCAACGTCGTCAGTGTTGCGATCCTGTGTTTCTTGGGGAATGTCCTCGACTTTCGGACATACAAGGCTCCGAATCAACACGAAAGTTCCAAGCGCACCAAGGAACAGTCTTTTCTCCTAGAGCAACATGACGTCAACGCCATTCCTTTCAGCGAACGTCTATCGATTTGCTATGCTCGCGGTGTAGCTGTACAAGTTTTGAAGTGGATCAGCAAGGTATGTATATTTAGGAATGCAGCAGGCTCTACCGTCTCTGGGCTTCCCTACGCCTTCACTGCCCAGATTTTGGGTGCCCTTTTGTCGTACAAGAAAGCTGCTGAGGATGAGGGATTGGGCGGGGCTCCTCACTGCACATATAGACTGCTTTCTGCTCAGGTTGAGAACGTCGTCGAGTGCATCCTTGACCTGACAAAACTTTGGTCTACTCGGTCCCAGGAGCCCGTTACATCTTTGGCGTTCGAGGGGAAAGAGACCTATACCATAGAATGGCGCGTTGGCTGGGAAAAAGAAAAAGAGTGGAAGGACAGGGAAACGGGTAAGTTCCTTTGCGTCACTTAACGATAATGTCTCACTAAATATCTGAACAGACTACTTGTATGACGGGCTGACGCCGTTCGACTACAGCTACTTTACAGCTCAGCAGAAGCGTTGCAGTGACGAGAGCCTGAAAATAGCAGCTCTAATGGTTGATGAGGGCGGTCCATCGAAGAGGCGTAGAAAATATTAATCATGTACATAAGTCGATACCAATTGAAGCCCCTTTGATTTGTTTTTGGGAGTGCAGTCAGCTAAACGCGGAGGAGTTCCAAGGCCAATCACACTGATTTCTTTTATTAATCATGAGGACAATTGGTTCACTAATTACTCGCGCGCCGTCTGTCTCTCTGTCTCCACCGCGTCCTGTAGCATTAAATCCCGACTAAATGTTCTATTGGATTTGCTTCTACTCAAGCATGGTTGGCCTCCCTAGATATCCTTTTCAATCTATATAGGGTCTTCTGAAGGCGAGCTTGATATGATGCCAAGAGCAATATCTTGTTCGAAAGAATTCTAGCTAGTCTCTTGGCTTGAGAAGGCGAGGGCTTAGCTCTGCGATGACTGTGATATCCCTTCCCTGTTCGATTTCTTCTCGAAAGTTGAATCCCGGATTTCTGGACGCTGCGTAGACTTGCCTCTTGGACAGCAAGCGTGGCTGTCTTCTCTCGATTGCACGAGTCTTCCGATTGCCCTGGACGGCTCTCTTCATCGTCCCAAGTCAACCCAAAACTACGGGCATATTCCTAGAGATGAGTTCAGCGAGGTACTACGATTGCTGGCGCAGGACATACGAGATCTTGGGGGTCAGTGTACTTGTTGTATTCTCCCTGGTACCATGCTTTGTACTGTGCCATAGTCGTGATCTCCACCGGGAAATCTCTTACCTATTGAGTTAGGAAGTGAAAGACAATGAGAGTGTTGAGTCTTGGCAGCTTGTAAGAAGACCAAAAAGGACTAAACGTACTGGACGACCTATGGGTTCTTCAATGAACTGAAGAGGTCTTTAGCTTGGGCATTTTCCTCTAGGACGTCGGATAGACTGACCGTTAAGCATCGTCGTTCATACGACGAGGAAGATCTGTAGGCGCTCATCAGCAGCTGAACCAACTTCTGGCGAGTGACGTGGTGGACTCCAACGGATAGTACGAGTAGCAGCTATGTAGTAGCATGAGGACACTTAAATGAAGTGTGCACAGCTTTGCCCTTCTTTAAACCAGCAAAGTCCGTGGCCAATTGAACGAGCGCCTGCTTTAGCCGATGACTTTTGCCCCATTATCACAGAGGTCAAGTTGTCTGTCACAAGTTCCTCAGAATAACTGTCAGAGTGGTATCGGTTTTTACATCAAGCTCACCTGCTACTCGCCTATATTCCTGGTGCGACCTGTGACGACCTATTGCCTCTGATGTGCACCGGCAACCGATCTTCAACACCCCTTCACCCCACTGAGCCACCAGACAGCGCGACGTCGAAAGAGGGTGATCTTCGCACAACGAAATGTGAGCAGTAAGCGTGCTTTGGAAGTGGCCTGCGAAGCTCGCACCCGCTGTTCTGACGGCCCGAATGAGGTGTTGAATGAAATCAATCTCCTGGCAACTTGTCGTCGTACGGAAGTCAATGACTCGGATCCCACCTCCAACGCACACATTCTGGCTTACGCCTTCGCACTAGTACCGCCTCCCACAAGGGCGGGTGCAATGACCACGATAGCAACTAAAACCTCAAAAATACGATCACAATCAGATCATGAAGAGTTGCTCGTCTGGTCCGACATCCATCTTCCCCTCTTTGAGTAAACGCTCAGCACTGCGATTCAATTCAAGTGAGCATATGTGGAGGACAGTGGCCTTCTGTCGGAACGGAGCAGGTGTTCTCTGAAATCCTTCCTTTGAAAGTCAAAGAATTTCTCAAAGCAGCGTCTAAGCCCTCAGTCGTTCTCCAGCTCCTGTCCAGGTACAAATCTTGTTTTCCTAGTGCTCTTCACCAAGTCCTCCTGACCAGCACTTAGGTTGGTTCTTCCCAAAGCATCAAATGCATAGCCCACAAAGGCAAGTTGTTACTTCTCCTCTGCTTACTGACCCTTTTCCGACTGCCTTAGCAGTCCAACATCCTCCGCCTCATGGTGTAGCACACCTATCAATTTCGGAATTCGACAACATGATTGCTACTCCTACTACAACACTGGGAGACCACCTCCCTCGCCATCTCCCCTCATCCTCCTTCAATATCACATTGGTACCATTGAGAGCCCGGAGTGCAAGCACAGGTACCACCGCAGCTCTCACATAGAGGTTACCTTCCTCGGGACGAGGAAACGCGTAATCAATCCGCTGTCAAATCGTGAAGGGGACTATATCTGTGCGGGATTGGTTTCAAAGCCGTGTATCAACGTATCTGGCAGCGAACGTCCTCGTAGCTGACGCATGCCCGGACTAAGCTTTCTGGGCCGCCTTCTTCAATGGTCTCGTATCCTTCGTGCGTGGGTATACCTCTGATGGGCTCCTACTTCTGACGTCCCTGTGACAGCGACGTCGCCATCGTGGGTTTCCAAAAGTGAAGACGAATCATCATTAATTCTGGACGATGAGAATGAGTTACATATGCATCACGATGCCAGTAACAGCTCGAGCGGTACTCATAACCTGCGCACTCCGGACATACTAGGTACTTGCAGGTGAGTTTATGGTTCTGATTCTCGACATACAGGCTTGTGCTTAACGCTTTCCAGTTCTTCGCCTAGTCCTGAGCTGGCTAATCTAGTGGGAAAGGCTGTATTTGAGATCAGAAACCTTGGAAAAGATGGCAAATTGAGTCAGCGCGCTACCTTGTTCTGCAGCCCTTCGTCAAGTGGATAAAATGATAGAACGGTCTCTCCTGTGCCTCAGAAAGCGTGAAGCTACGAGTCGCGATCCGTCGTCAATCCGTCGTTGGGCGACGCACGCGACCCTCATGGCAAACCGGATCGATCGCACAGCCACCGTCGGATCACTTGGGCCGAGTTCCAAATTTGGAATGCCCTATCTTTGGTCTTGTCCAAGTTACTCTTCTGTCCGCAAATCTCGAATACGCTCGATCTGGTGAGTGTTTGTCATTGAATTGTAGTACGTGCCTTAGCTGATGCTTACTAGCCGCAATATGAACAATCAAGGCATGCAACGTGACCGCAGCAGCATCATTAATAGCCCACCACCTCGAAACGGCGCAACCACGGCTGAAAGTATCCCCGAACGCACGTCGTGGTTCGGAAATTCTTCGAATTTCGTCATACAAGGAGGCTCGTTCCAACAGGGCAACAATCAGTACGTCAACGATGGGCCAGGTCAAGATCAGCGCGAGATCGGTACGCATGCTACTTCCACTGATCTTTGTATCTCAGGACTGACGTTGTTCTTTACTTTTGTTCTTTCACCTCTTTTGAACACTTACTACAACGTTTTCACAATCTGCTCGTTGAACATTGACTCGAATTGCCCTGGAATCAACATATAAAATACCAAAAAAAAACAAAATGACTCGGAACATATTATTTTAATATGTAGTCGCTGCAATGAAAGCCTTGGAAAAGGCAGTTTTGAAATTGGAAAAGGCGATCCTGTTTGCCGTTGAGCAAATGGTTAGGATGGTCGTCATTTGCGTCATGGCATACCTTCTTGCGAAGTTCCTGAGTTAGCTAAAATAAGATCGGCGACGATCGCTGATCGATGCAGATCAGTGGCAGTGAGGCCCTGACGAACTTGACAATCGATGTATTATGTAATGACTTCTTTCAACCATGAGTAGCCATGCGTGAGGCACGAGTTTGTCTCGCGTGTCAACCGAATTCCCTTGCTTTGTCCTTGCTCCTCCAGATCCTTCTCCATCGACAACAGTTTTGGTTCTATCGACCCCAGAGAAAACTTCGATCCTACGCTTTCAAGCTCCCAACGCTTTCCATTGTCCGAACGAGGCTCCCGGTCTAGTTCAGTATCTCGGATCTCGCAATGATTGTTTGACAGTCAGCCTCCTTGGTATGGCTTCGCCCTCTAGTTGTATAGGCTCGCCATCGCCCATTCACGACCAATGAATACGGCCTGTAACGACATGCCACCTTCAAGTCGACACTAGAGTCTAGACGATGCCAGATCCAACTCGGACCCCACAGATTCGCTCGATGCCATCCAAGAGCTCCTCCTGAGTCCTTCGAGGCTACGATTTTCATGTCACATCAAGAACAAAGGCGACCTACTGTCCCCTGAGCCAGTCAGACGTGGAAAGGAGTATCTGACACAGATTGCGAGGAAGCATTGACATGAGTACAAGTTGTAAGCTTACTGGCTATCCATTGAGTCACCTTTCGCGTCTAATAGTGATATTTCTCTTTCCCCTTACTTCCAGATGCCGCATCCTGATGTGAGCTTTCGAAGCTCGGTCCATCACCCTCAAATCGAGCCAACGCTCCTTATCGCGTTTGTCAGACGTGGCGTGCGCCCAAAAAAGTTTACGAGAGGGATGGTATATTAAATACGCCTTGTGAGTACACTTTCAGCTCTAGCAACCACCCGTCCTCATTGCTCCCTTCGCCCTCACTCCGACGTGCAGTTTTCGTATAATGCCTCCAGGCCCACATCCTCTCGTACAGTGACGATCTATTGCGCCCAAAATTGACCCGGCATGGCTGGAGTGCCGGGGTGCCCTCTCGATGTGGAGTCGTACTGCGTTGTACTCGCCCGCCATGCAGATCCGCCTATGTACCTGCAACATCTAGATCGACACAACATCTGGATACCGGTTATCGGGAGAAACATGTCGAAATGTTCATAACATTCGCTTTCGTGGGGGAAACGATGTCGCCACAGCCAGCCAAATCTCCTTATCCACTTTTTGACATTTGAATTGAGGTTCTCGGCTATGTTTGGCAATTCAAACTACTCATCTCACAATCTCCAATGAAAGGCTGCCAACTGGCGACATACACCAGCATTATCTCTAGTACATCCAGCCCTACCACAGCTTGTTCTGCGGAATTCCTTTGCGATGACTGCGATGACGACGAACTGGAAGCACTTCTCGAGCGCAAGCTCCTCGCCTCGACGGGCTTCATCGACGCCTAAAACGCGGACGTATTCAAGAACTCCAGCAAGGTTAGGGACTTTTTGGGAGGCTAGAGACTACATGCACGCGGTACCAGATGACTTCACTCTTTCTACGGAGAACGAGGCGCTATTAGGCTCGGAAGCAGTTGAGAAACAAGGATGGGAGAAGGGAGAAGCTAGGGGAGAAGCTACGCTTCCGCAGGTCGGATAATCTCAGGGTGAATGCTGTGTCGCCTGAGGTACCTCTGAGGGTTGGTGAGGCGCTGGGCTTTTTGTTGGCAGGGGGTTAAGTCTTTTCGTGGTGAGGCTGAGGAAGAGAGAGAAGTGCAGAACGACATTTTATAGGAAACGTGCGTTTTTCCATCTTCTATGGCAAAAGCCGTGAATTGATGGTCTGGTTAGTTTCATCAATACCACTGCTGGCTGGATCAATCTGTTGCTTCTCTCGTCGAGTGGACCTGTCAAGATTCCTGTGGGCTCATGGTAGGTTTCCCCGTAATAGGTGGACTACCGCACACTAACACCTCCCTTAGCGCCACTGCGCTTCAATCTCTGGAAATCGCTTCCGATACTATTTTGTCTGGCAAAGCCAAGGTCATGATCACCGGCAGTTTCGCCGATATCAGCGAAGAAGGGTCTTATGAGTTCGCTAACATGAAAACAACGAGCAACGCCGGAACTGAATTCGCAATGGGCCGTGAACCAACTGAAATGTCTCGTCC